>JAQGBQ010000109.1:0-41226 GCA_034698485.1 Vertagopus arboreus
GTTGGAGATGTAAACATCTCATCAGTATTTGGTATTTGTTCATTCACAATAAGATTATTTTTTACCAGAATTCCAACTGTAATGCATTACGTGTAAACAAACTATGTGAAAGAAACCGTTCAATACATTTGATTTCGCATTTTAGATGCATCTTTATTCATCCATCATAAACGACTTGTGATTACAAGATAATACGTACCTTAAATTGACAAGCACCAAAAGACCATGCACTTGAGGAACACACTAACAACTTACAATTTTTAATATGACGACTTTAAACATCTAATATCGCTACACAAAAATAATCCCTAAAGACAATTCGTATAAGACTTCTTTCATGATACCATATCGAACATCGAAATTTCTTTTTGGTTTTGCGTTTGTTTCCTAACGTTGAGCAACAAAATACAATTATCTAATGCTTGACTTGTTTTAAAATACACTTCTTTGCTAATGCTATTCTCTTGCCAAGATACAAATTAAGAGTCTAGAATAGATGTATCACAGATTCAGTCTGACACTATTACTAGGTGCATTAAATATTTAAAAGCAATTCGGAATCTTTCAGTAATTAAAACATGTTGGTGACAAGCTAGGCTAGTTTATCCACGAAGAAGACACGAGAGGTTGTACAGAGTGTTTTATAAATTTTGTATACAATAATTAAACTCGATTTTAGGAAGGAATAATTTTTGATTGGTCCAATATAATAAGCAATGACTGGAAATTTGAAAGGGAATGCAGAAGTTGGTATACAGACAATTGTGAAGCTAAAAATATTTATCTATGTTGGTATAGTTGGTAGATCGGAAGGCACAGGGCTGACGAAAGCTGTTGGAAATTGACCTACAGATCCATTTATCTCGCCGTATAGCCAATCATCGTCTAGTCTTCTGTATATGGTTACGATATCCCCGACCTTTTTTACAAAAAAGTGTACAACGATAAAATTATTGGCTATTTTGGTATATGTTGTTTGTAATATAGGTTTTTTCTTACCTTCAGATTTAAATCACTTTCTGTTTCAGCGTCAAACTGATAGAGTACATCCGCATAATGATATTGTTTTTCTTCTTGTTGCTCCACAGCTTGCTGACCATTAGAGTTATCGTCTGCTAAAGGAACCACAACGTTGACAAAGTTGGATGGGAACATTCCCTCGTAGCCTGCACAAGTGCCATATAGCCAAGCGTCGTCAATCTTCTTCGTTAAGTATACCAAGTCACCAGCCTAGTAGTCAAATCATTTACGGTTTAATTACAATATAATAATTTGGTTAACATTCTATGCTTGCAGCGTACCTGAAACGGCAAATCTCCAACCGCATCCGGGAAATAATCATATAATGTAATTGCATACGCTCGATCAGTCTCGGCACCCTGGTAGAATTTAGATTTGTTTTTAGACTAGTTTCGACTTTCTTCTGTATGGATTATCATCATTTATAATTACCTGATTATTATAAGAAGGTTCATGATAAGCTGGAGCATCTTTGGTACTATCAACCCACTCGTCGACATTTAAATCGGCTGGTGGGGGCGGGGGAGGAACTGTTGGCATAGGTGGAGAAACGATACTATCATCATTAAAGTCAGCATCTTCATCAAAATCAGAATCTGGAGGTTCGTCATAGAAGCTATTTCTCTGTTGGCCTGAGCCGCGATCTGGGACGTCTGAAAATGGAATGGCTGAAGCACCAATAGGTTTTAGTACCGCGGCGGAAGCTCCCGGTTTGGGCATCAAGCTCGGTTTATTAGCCGTCGGAGGTTTTATAATTGTAGGTAGAACTACAGACGTTTTAATCGGATGTTTTGAAGGGGGTTCGTCCCAAGTTTGCATAGTTGGAACATTTCCATATCGAGGCTGTTGTTGTTGTTGTGCTTGCTGTTGTTGGGCTTGAGACTGATGAGAATAATCACTCCAATCACTGCTTCCCGAAGAGCTTCTGAAGCTACCCGTGTTGCCAGCATTGTTACCATTGCCACTGACAGCTTTGATCGTATTGTTGTTGTCATTTGCTCGCTTAATAATTGTAGGGACATATTTTATACTGCTTGTGGCAGTTGTTGCAGATCCTCCTGTGGCGTACTGTCTTCCGGTTGAAGAATCTTGCCACGAAGGATGCGGAGCGGAGTACGGCTTTATGGAATTTGAAAGTAAAGATTGTGGAGAAGGACGAGGTGGACTGAATGGGTTTTCCACTGGAGTTTGCGACGTAGAATTTTCTAAAGCGGATTTCACGTAAAAAATTGAAGCTCCAACTCGATACTTGTAGTCTGGTGGTCCCTGTTAAATTTTAAAAAAACACACATCATTGTAACAGATTTACAAAAGTACTAGAGCTCAATAATGTAATCATAATTACAAATCCTTCAATTGCATGAAAGTTGAATGCTTAATGTTTGGGGTTTAGTGTTATTCGAACACTGAAGTTCAGTAGCGGGAATTTGAGTCAAAGTTTTTTTTATACGGTGCCCAAACATTTTAATTGTTTTGTTGTGATATTTTGATTTAAAATGTATTTGATTTTAACTTAGATTAAGATATTTATAAAAATTTCCAATCGCACCATAATTGCTGTGTATAAGGTAAGGCCTAATTGCTTTTTCTATCTGTACTTCATACTTTTTTTTGCTCCTCTCGGCAAAAGAAATTTAAGAATCAAACTTTGAACTTTATCGCGTTCAACGTAAATTATTACAAGATAAAAACAGGTATCTCTTAACTAGTATTAACTGCATTATCGAAAAAAAATTATCCCTGGTAATCTCTTTCTCTTATATACAAAATAAGCTCTCCTTTACTCTGAATAGTAGATAACTATGTTTTTAAACTACTTTTACATTTTAGGATTTTTGGCGACATTTAAAGGAGCACAATGATGACAAAGTTTTAAAAATCGTTTTTTAAATTAATAGTTTCTACTCTCTTTTATGATGTGACCAATTTGGTACCAGGTAAATCTTATTTATGTGTCTTTTAAAAGATCAGATCAGACTGTGAAAATTCAAAACTGTCTCAAGTGAAAATGTCAAGTCCTAAGAATTTCAGTCTCATAAATAGTCATAAACTAACTTGTCTTTTACATATCAACAGGGTCTCGCTTAATCTTCAAATTTAATTGCTGACTGACTGAGAGTTCTAAGTTTTGCTGCCACTACTAAGGAATAATCGTCCAAGTTTTGCTTCCAAAACATGTTGCAACAATTATAAACATATAATCTTAAAATTTATATTTACTTTGAATATTTCCTAATGAACGATTTGTTCCTTTTGCAGAGCCCTTTGCGGCACGATAATGGAGAAGATAGTTTAAAATCAAATACGGAAATACAACTCGACAACACTGACAAGCCGCAGTTATCACCATCGTTTACAAACATGCTGAAACATCACTCAATCCCCACCCAGGACATTTTAGTATCAAGAAGTCTAGAGTACAGTGAGATTACTAAGGTTGTCAGTTACTCTTCAGAATTCCGAGATTTTCATAAATCGTCTGATTAAGATTAGAGATAGTTCATAAACGCTGGATTCTATTAGGGTGATTACCATAGGTTTGTTTAGGAACTTCTTGACACCCTCCGGAGAGCCAGGAGGGGTTGCAAGGTCGATGAGATTTCCTCCAGTACCACGAGGAGTGCGGTTATGACTTTGATCAACACTAAAAGAAGGTCTTTGACTGTATGCGCTTCGTTTTTGACTGTTAAGTTCATCGGCCGTTCGAAAACTTTGTGAGGTCTATTAGAACAAGAATTCAATTTGTAAAGCTGTCAGTTATTATGCAATATTTCCTTTTGGATTAGTAGAATGTTAAATTACTGGAATTCCACTGCCAGAGGAGGGTGGAGGGGGTCGAGGAGGTGCTTTCTTTTTCTTAAGGCCACTTAAACTGGATGGTCCTCCTGACATGGACTTGCTGTTTGATAACATGTTTTCTAACGTATCTAATGGACAAAATAGTTTTATGTATTTTAACCTCAGTCAATAAACTGAGTAATTTTTTCCATATAACTTTTAAATTTAAATTACCGTTAATTTCGAATAGTAAAGCTCACAATTTTTGTAGATTTGCTAGGAACGATTCTCCGTCCGTTTAGTTTTCCATATTCTTGTTTCTAAAAAAATAACAATACGCTTATTAAAGGATAGAATTGTGTACCAACTTCTTGAAAAGGCAGTTAATTATCCTGCTGTTACTTAACAAAAGCTATGAAAGATTCGAATATCCAATTTTTTGTAAATATGATTACTAAATTATTATTTATTATCCAATAATACCAGTTGAATCTAGACCAACCTTTAGTTTTAAATTATCCTCAATGACGAAGCGAAATAGCATTGACCAATTTGTTTAGCAGAGTTTCTGATTTTTGGTAAACAAGACTTTATTTCCTTGGTGATTTTCTGGAGCAATTAGTTGAAATTCCTATTATAAAGTTATGGACCTTGCAACCATAAAACGTCTCTTCACACTCATTTAAGATGTAAATTATATCCCCCAACTTTTGTAGTAGTGCTGACTAATGAATATAAATGACAAATAAGAATTTACCAAGAGTTACCTACT
Source organism: Vertagopus arboreus (assembly GCA_034698485.1). NCBI lineage: Eukaryota > Metazoa > Arthropoda > Collembola > Entomobryomorpha > Isotomidae > Vertagopus > Vertagopus arboreus. The sequence goes on from JAQGBQ010000109.1 coordinate 4,571, forward strand.
TTTCACAATTGAAAGATATAGAGCTTTTTGTGAAACCATTTGTGGGAGTGACATTTAGTTAGGATTTAACAGATACATGAACTATTAGCTAGTCTTTCTCTACTAAAATAATGTAATGAAATTTAACTCCCAATAAGTCCCGTACTTACTACTATACTATATCACGTTGTTCGTAGTCTAGGGATTGTATAAAATTGCCAGGAGTCATGAGTCAATATTCACCACAAACAAAATTGAACTTCATTTCTTATAGACTACGGAAGGCACAACTTGTTAGACTTGCATTCATATATACACGGCAAAAGAACAGCTTATGGATGATAGCTGCGGACAAAAAATAACAGGATTTTTATAACGAACTTCATAATATGAAGATGCCTTTGCTAATCAAAAAGCTACCTGCGAAGACTCTGACTGTAACCGTTATCTAATGAGCTGTAGAAACAAGTTGTTTTTTTTTATTCCTATTCTTGACTGACTTACTGACACGCATTTACCTAGTTGGAATGAAGATTTAAGTCAGAAAAGTGTAGAAAAGGCAAGGATGCAAATGAGATGAGACAGAGGATTCGGTTCATTCATGATTTTTTATACGCATTTCCGTTATCTTATGCTCACCAAGTAATCTTATTATAGTAGTCCTGGTTTTACGTATGTGATTTATTTTTGGGGTTAGTTTTGCTTCGTTAGGAAACTTGTTATACATGTAGATTCATCATTATCTGATTGCTAATGACTTCAAAAGGGTATCCCTTGTCACCAAAAGGATTACGCAGATGTCCCAGCACCATTCTGTGAGAAAGGACCCATCTTAAAAGAGGAATTTTGTTTGTAAACTTGGAATGGAGCTTTGACTGCATATATTTCTCTCCCCGACCGTAGATTCTGTTGCACAGGATATGTGCATTGGATTATATATGTATAAAGAAATGCATTGATTGTAGAATTGAGAATATAACTAGAGGATTTTAAAAGATTGCACTTTGTATCTTATACACTACAGTTTAACTATGTTCGCAAACAGTTAATAACGTATTCTATACACTAAGTTCACGAAATTGGTTTTTTTTAAATATTCAAATCATTTGAATGAAAAATGAAGGTTGGATAACGAAACTTCTACGCCTAAATAATTAGCACTTTGGATATTTGTTTATGTCCAAACTGGTATGGGTTATTTTATTCATATTAATTCATTTAAAAAATTTCAAATCATATAAGTATGTACATATGTCGGACATCCTATAGATACCTCAAGAGAACTTTCTTCGAATATACTATTGATTTCATTCTAAACATTTTGAACAATAGAAACGGGATTAAATTTGAATGAAGTTTTTAATTGAAGTTTTTGGAGTTATTCAACTTACAATTTACTTGATGTTTTTAAAATGATTTGACTATTTTATATTTGTGCAGAGGATGGATGGAAAAACTCTGGAAATGGACCATTGCGGATTGAGATCGGAACCGGATGGTGCACCAACAACAAGGAGTGGAAGTAACAACTCTGTTTCGGGGAATGCTAATTACGTAGGTCAAAACGGATTATCATCTCCTAAGAATCAATCAAAAGAAGGTTCCGTATGCTCAGATCATCTAACCAACAATAGTTCACATAATAATGCAAAGGAAATCGATCCATCCGGTACAACTCAGATGTTTAACCTCACAAGTGAGATTGTAATTTTAATTATCTCCAATCAATTAGCTATTATACAATTTTTTAACAAATATTTTATTCACAGTTGGACCCCCACAAGTTCACGAACAGAGAATTCGGCCTGGAGAATTTGTTCTACGAGTTTTGTTCTCGGAGTTCACCGCCGAAGCAGAAAAGAAAATTGAAATGGTCATGTCGGAACCAACCGTAATTAATATTTTTAATCATGCTTTATTTTTTAAAACTAATGAATTGTAAATAACAATTTATGTGGTTTTTAGGAACGTTCCTTATCTAAATCTTTACAAAGAGGGGAGGATGCGGGATTTGATCAGTTGCTTACAGCGCTAGGATCTGTTGCAGAACATTGTTTACCTTCAATTTTAAGGACTTTGTTTGCTTGGTATGATCGGCAAGCAGTGACCTGGCTAGGTACACCGTTGCTGAGTGGATCTGTTTCAAGTGCAACTGGATCAACTATGAGCTCAGGGATCGACTCTCTAGAAAAAGATCATGTTTCCTTAGATCCTCAAGTTGTCGAACGACGAGATATGGCTGTAGAGTTCATATTTTGTTTAGTATTGATTGAAGTTTTAAAGCAACTTCCATTTCACCCTGGTCATCATGATCTTATTGGAAAAATTGAAGATCTTTGCTTTGCACATTTCAAGTATCGAGAAGGGTAACCACAAATATATTTTAAAAGTTGTACTATAAACGGGAATCAAATTTTAAATTATGTTACTCTTTTAAATTCCAGGACCTGTATTAATGCTGCAAACGGTCTAGTCATTGCTGATCTTTATGCTGAAGTTTTGGGTGTATTGGCACAAGCCAGATTTGCATCTGTACGAATTAGGTTTTTAAGTGAGCTAGCAGAGCTGCGTGGGAAAGAACCGACAGCAGCTGTAACTCAGTCAATAATCTCTCTTTTGATGGGGATGAAATTTTTTCGAATTAAAATGGCACCCATTGAAGACTTTGAAGCTTCATTTCAGTTTCTTACAGAGTGTGCAAAATATTTTCTTGAAGTCAAACAGAGAGATATCAAGCATGCTTTGGCTGGACTATTTGTTGAAATCTTGGTACCAGTTGCAGCTGTAAGTTCACACAGCAAAAATCCCTAATCTTACAAAAACAAATTATGAACATATTTTTATTGTAAATTTTTTACTTTGCAGACAGTGAAACATGAGGTTAATGTTCCGTGTTTGAAGTCTTTTGTGGAGATGCTGTACGCCCCAACATTAGACATGTGTACCAGAAGCAAACATCGACTGGCAATATTTCCTCTGGTCACTTGTCTGCTGTGTGTGTCTCAAAAACCGTTTTTCCTGCACAATTGGCATTATTTTCTAGCCATGTGTCTGAGTCAACTTAAAAGTAGAGAACCTAAAATGTCAAGAGTAGCGCTAGGTAAAATCTATTCATAAATTAAAAATACATATACAACATTAGAGATTAAATTTTTATAACTTTGTTAATTCCTTGTTTTTCAGAAAGTCTTTATCGTCTACTGTGGGCATACATGATCAGAATAAAGTGTGAAAGTAACTCTGCAACTCAGTCAAGATTGTTAAGTGTTGTAAATTCATTGTTTCCTAAAGGATCAAAAGGGGTAGTGCCACGGGATACTCCGCTGAATATTTTTGTGAAAATAATTCAGTTTATTGCCCAAGAGCGATTGGATTTTGCAATGAGAGAAATAGTGTTTGAACTTTTGTCTGTCGGTCGCCCAATTAAAATAATATTAACACCAGAAAGGATGAATATTGGTCTTCGAGCGTTTTTGGTCGCTGCAGATTCTCTACAGCAAAAAGATGGAGAACCGCCTATGCCACGTTCAGCGAATGTCATGCCTTCCGGTAATACCCTTCTAAGAGTCAAGAAAACCTTCCTGAATAAAGTATTGACCGAAGATGCAGCAAGAAGCATAGGAATGGCAGCATACTATCCTCTGATAAGGAAAGTGTTCACAGACATCCTTCGAGCGCTGGATCTTCAGTGCGGCAGACCTCTTCTTTTGACAACTGTAAAAGAGCAAGAAGAATCTCTGTTGACTGGGGATAGAAAAGCTAAGATTGATCTTTTTCGTACTTGTGTGGCTGCAATTCCAAGATTAATTCCAGATGGAATGTCTCGAACTGAACTTCTCTCCCTTCTTGCACGCCTTACTTTACACATCGATGAAGAATTAAGAGGTTTAGCCTTTCAGAGCCTACAAAGTCTTTTAATTGATTTCCCGGATTGGAGAAATGATGTTTTGTCAGAATTCTTAGTATTTGCATCAAAGGAAGTTCCTGACACATCACCTCTACAGTTGGACAATTCTCTTCGAATGTTGGTCCAACTATTGACATCTTGGCGGAGTGCTGTAGCCAACACTACTACACCCCCTCAAGTCACTACTACTGCTGCAGAAAAGGGCATGCACTCCAGAGGAGTTCGAAAGCCTCCCTCTGTAGCCGAGGTACATCTTCCTACAACTGCTGCAAATTCAGCCACATGTTACCAAGCGGAAGGACTGGCTTTGTTAATGTTGTGCAGTGTTCGATCCTCAACTCGAAGAATAGGGTGTCACATTTTAAAGGAGATCAAAAGTTTATCTGAAGTTGTAGGAATGACAGAAACCCCAGTGATTGATGTTCTTGATCGTATTTGTCCATCAGCTTGTGAGAAATTGTCAAACATTTTACCACCTGCAGAAAAACAAGCGATTCTTGCGGCGATATCATCGAATACATTAGATCTTCAATGGTTAACAGATAGAAGCTGTTCAGCTTGGTTTACTCAAGAAGACAACGAATGTGTTAATAATCCAGTTGCAAGTGCTTCCGGAAGTCTCAGTCTTCTTCAAAGTGCGGTGAGTAGTAGCACTTTGTCTACCGATGTGTCTATTGCCAATGACCCTTGGGCAATGTGTTTAAAACATTTTCTTGACTATCAAAATGTGCCGACTCAATGCCCGCGAGCAGTTTTGGAAGCTTGGTCAGTCATTATGACCAAAATTACAGCATTGTACTCTTACTTGGAACCTTCCCCTGTTCAAGATAACAGAGCTTCTCTGTTAAGAAGTGCAACGACACCAAGAAAACCCCCAACTGATCGCAACCTATATTTCAAGCTTTGGAGGAACTACTTGTTATTTGCCTTCCGAACCGTTCCCCCGAACATCAATTCTAGTTTGAGATGCATTTCACCGGATATGGCGCTGAGCTCTTCTCCAGAAGCTCCGGATGGACGAAGTCCGTTGCCACTAACCTCAGCAATGCTCTTTTCAGTCACCCCCTCTTCACTGTACAAACTTGTAGTCCCTTTAATTAGGTTGGAAACTGTTGATATTCGGGATCTGGCTGTTCATTCTCTTGGATTGATAAACCACATGGCTGTAAAGTATGTTTGCATTTTTTATTCAATTTATACTAATTGAAGGTTAAAAATCGAACCTTAGAAAATGTTTAATTTGTAATCAGGGACCTGTTTGAAGAAATGGCAGCAAACTTAAAAGAAGCTTGTGATAGGAAACAAGAAAATGTTCGGCGACGCAAGCGAAAAGACAACCTTCGGTTACAAATGTTGCGGATTTTGGAAATCATTGCAAAAGAAAAGACATTTGGTAAAGTAGCGAGTAGTTTGGCTCATTCTTATACTCCATCAAATCAAGGTCATCATTTGGGGGACGGAGGAGCGATTTTACCAATACCACTACAAGAGTTTTTTGAATCATGTAAAGGATGGTTAGAGACTGAGACTGATAGAGAGTTTGGATTCGAAATGCGGCTCAACTTTTGTAAAGGCCTTCATTGTTTATTGGACAGTTTTGAATTGGATTTGAAAGAAAATCTTTTGAAACGAGAGACTAAAAAACAACTTTTTCAGCTGTGTGTTGGTTGGGCAGGTCCTTATGCACAATCTTTAGGTAAAGAATTTAATACCTCTTCAGTTTCGATTGTCACAGCAATTGTCACAAACTCCCCTGGAGGTGGAGGAGGAAGTCACGAGCTAGAGTTTTCTGCCCTTCAAGCTGCGGCTGGACTACTTACTTGTGGCCCTGTGTTTCAACAAAGTTTACTCACAGAAGAAAGTCATTTGTATTCTTGGCTTGACTATTTGGTATCATCTCAAGATTCTCGTGTAAACGAACTTGGAGAGAAAGTAATAATTATGCTGCTGGAATTCAACCCTGACGTTGGTTCTGTACTTGAATGGGTCGTCGCACGTTGTTTTACTGGTGCTCCGCAGATTGCTGATGCCTGTTTCCGAGCCATTGCTACCCTATTTTCGGCTCGTGAATACCCCTGTGACAGATATGTGGCGATAATAAACAGTGCTCTTTTGTACAGTGGGTGTCCCAAATTCACCTTGCAACAAACTGCTTTTCGACTGCTTCAAGTTTTGGATAGGCGTTTCTTTGGTGGGTTGCCACCATTACAGCTTCATCATCTAGGGAGTGAAATTCATAAAGATAATAGTCCCAGCACACTTGATGCGTTGTTGAGCAGGACAAACTATGCCAAGGGTCAAACCTTCTTATCGAAACAACTCTCTTTCTTGCATCCGGAATTGACAATGCCCATATTTTCAGGTATGACCAATTGGTTTTTACTCTCACTTTTTGTTCTAACCACAAACATATTCTTAAAATGTTGTTGACAATTTATTTGTAGAAATATCGTGGAGGATGAAATCAGCAAGATCAGATGTACGCCAGAGCCTTCTTCGATATCTTCAGCCGTGGTTGCACAATATGGAATTAGTTGAGCCAGCTATTCCAAGTCCAAATGTCATAGCACCACTTTCAAGTTTAGAGTTGGATGTATCATCAGAAAATTTACGGCAATCGGTGTCTTCTTCTTCGTCATGTTCACTTTGTGGCAGGAAAAATTTCGAAGAGGGTGAAAGGTTGGTTCGAAGAGGATGGGGCTCCACAGAGGCAACAGAAATGGTTCTCAATAACTTGCTGTATTTAACAGCCAAGGTATATTTTAATTATTTTTTTCCATTAAAGTAACATTACCAACCTTGAAGCATTAGGACTAAATGGTTTTTTAAAATTATAGTTTGGTGATGAGCACGAACGAGAGATTGAAGAATGTTGGCAAACGCTGTGCTGCTCCTCACCTAATAATCAGAGAGTAGTTCTATACTATTTACTCATCGTAACCGGACTAGCGCCCAGTGAGATTTTGCCACATGCTAAGAGGGTTCTTATATATTTGTTCAAAGCTCGACCTGTACGACTATTAGAGGATCTAATAGCCGAACTTCAAACGGTAGAATCCTTAAGTTGGCTAGTAGAACGAACGGAAACACCACCATTTTATCGTCTTTCTCATCTAAGAAAAACTTCCAGCTATTCTGATAGCAATGTAGCTCCTCATTACAACGGCGGTACTGGAAACCTGCCTACAAATCCCAACTCTTCCTCCAATTCTCAGTTTCCTCGTGTATCCGCTTCAGAACTAGAGAAGGGCACAATTCATACAAAACGAAGATCTGCTGAGGAATCAAGTGTATTTCAACAACCGCCTCATTTACGCTCAAGTAGCAGTGGTGCCGCTGGATTGTTTCGATCTGAAAAAACTCGTACCATTAGTGGACCAGCTGCATTGCCGGACACTCAGTTCCTTTCGTCTGAAAGAGAAAAGTATCGAACAGCCTTATATGAAACAGAACAGCTACCACCGTTCGGAGAGCACAGAACCACCGTCGAACCTCAGAGGTGCCCAAGTAGTGAAACAATAGCCCCTGGACATATGGGTGGAGTCGACAATTCTACATACACTGGGGGCAATATTGGCAATAATAATGGTCGAAATGAAGATTTTACTGAAAGTGTGGAACAACATTTGAAATTGTTGCCCCTTCCTATGCCAGAGTATGGAGGTTACTATGCTCCTTTGAAAGAATTTCTTCCTCCACAGCCAGTGACACCGTTTCATCGATGCAACCTGGCGATGATGTTTATTTCTGAGCTCATCAATGAGGGAACAGTCATTAGCGTCCCCACAGAGGATTCAAAGAAAGATAGGAGAATAGATTGGTGTAGTCAATATTTATCTTTGATCATTCACATGGCATTTTTGGGGTTGGATCATCTCAGGCCGTTGGTTAATCTTCACAGCTATAGCATATTAATAAATTTGCTGACTGTTTCGGGAGCCCATCGTAATCATCTGGCTATCGCCAAGTTGTCTCTTAACCAACAGACAAAAGACATGCACTTGGGCATAACATCTCCTCATTTGTCGCTTCGAAGCTATAATTTTCTAGGTAAGTTTTCTGGTGCTGCAATAATTAAAATTCCTTCGCATTTATTATTAGGTATTGAAAATGTTTTGATTTTCTGTTTCGTAGATCCCAAGACTGAATTTGTAACATCAGCAATTTCTTCAAAGGCTCCAACCTCTGAAACTCTGGGAGTTTCAAGTCCTGTTTGTCAAAGCCCTAGTCAAAGTCCAAAAAGTAGTCCTAGAACGCCTTCCAAGCGCCCCCACACACCGATTAATTTGCTGCTAGTCATTCCGGAACCCCCATATGGAGTTAAAAGACCACTAACGATTCAAGAAAAGACATTAGCACTTATAAAATTCTTGACAGAACGTAGGGGCCAATCTCTGTGGAACTGTGAAGACATTACTGCTCGAGTATGGAATATTCGAAGTGCTAATCAATTATGTGCATTTCTTCAGAACACTTTTGATGTATTTGCACACTCCTATCCAAATTCTCACGTTGATCGCAAATGGGCTCAAGTTTCATTACAAATAGGACTTGCTTGCTCCTCCCGGCATTATGCAGGACGGTCTTTACAAGTTTTTAGAGCCTTGAAAGTTCCCTTGGTCTCACGAATTCTTTGTGATATTCTGTCACGACTTGTCGAAACTGTGGCAGAGGCTGGAGATGATATGCAAGGATACGTTACAGAGTTGATCTTAACACTGGAAGCCTGTGTTGAAGCAATTCCTTTAGATGATGGAATGGAACGAGAAAGTACTCTTTATGGAGAGTCAACATCATCACGAGATGAAAGTCAAGGAAAGATGAAGGATGAAGCATTTTCTCCGTCCCAGATTCGTCCAAGAAGTGGCACTGAAACTTTTGGCTTGGAGTCCAAGCGGCCAGAAATGGGCCGTTCGAGATCAGTACAAAGTCTTAACGGCCTCTGCAATGACGGTATTATGGATGATAATATTGACCGCACTCTGCAACAAGACAATGATGTTATACCTCAAGTATTTTGGCTTGCACTTTCTTTGCTGGAATCCGATTTTGAATACGAGTACCTTCTTGCGTTGAGATTACTTGAAAAAGTTATGGATCGTCTTCCTTTGAATCGTCTTGAGTGCAGAGACAAAGTGGATCGAGTTCAGGCTCAGCTTCAATGGAATACATTCAGTGGGATAATCCCGTTAATTTTGAAGGGATGTAGCAATCCCAACACCTATGAACAGGTATGTGTATTTAGTATTTAGAAATAAAAAAATCGGGAAATCAATAAATGGCTAAAATTAAAATGGACCGTTTGATTTGTTTTATGTATAAGAGTTTATCTGCTCTACTCCGATTTATTCCCTTCTTGGATGTAAATTTTGTTGATCCAACTGGAGAGTCGGGTTATCCATTGGCAGTTGTTTCAGTTCTTCCATTTCTTCTTGTTCACTACGATGATCCGACCCCAATGTGTATAAAAGCCGCACAACTCATTGCTGAGGTAAGCTATTTTTGTTCCAAATGTTATAAATTTGATTTCTTATTTTCGTTTCTAAATAATATTTTATGTGCTCAAATTAGGTGGGGGCTCGAAAAGGTGATAGCGGCGCTCAAGCTTTGCAACATCTTTCCACTGTGATGACACTTTACAGCAGACGTTCATTCAGCAAAGAGAGCATGCAGTGGACGAAATGTGTTATCAAATATTTGTATGATTCGTATTCTCATTTGGCACCTTTACTCCTGGGCTTCCTTCTTGATGTCTTGGAAAAAGGACCACCTTCCGTTCAACCAACCGTACTGATAGCACTGAACTGCTCCTTTAATTACGTTGACTTGACTTCGATGAATACTGTGAGTACGGAGCTGTTACGAGCAATAGAAAAGCACCTTGATGTAAGCTATTAATTATTAAAGACTAAAAATAAATTATATGCCCATTACTAACTGCAATTAAATATGAAAATAACTATTGTATTTTTATAGGGACCATATTGGCGAGAGTCTCTGAAAATTTTAAAACTAGTCGTAACAAGATCTTCCAGTTTAGTTGCTCCAGCGCCCCAGAGTTACACTGGAAGTTCAGGTCCATCCTCTATGGCATCAGCGTGGGATTCAGTAAGTACCGCATCATCTGTGGCATTTACATCGGACTCTGAATTCAGTTACAAAAAAGAGCTTCCAGGACGAACGATGGAGTTTACTTTCGACGTGTCTCAAACACCAATTATTGGTCGAAGACATGTAAATTCGACAAGTGGATGTAAGGAAGAAGCAGTCAATTCCAGACTCGGCGTTGGGTTGTTAAATAGTATTGGACCAGGTGGGTTGGCGCAAAGAACCGGATCAATTGGAGAAATCGGAATGAACAATGGATCTGGTGGAGTAATCCAGTCGAACTGGAAACGACCCTGGCAGTGTCAAAGCAAGGTTCGAGAGTGTCTCGTAAGTGTACTAAATGCCTGTGGTCAACGTGTAGGACTACCGAAAAGTCCTTCGGTAAGAACTTTTTTCAATTCTGTACTACTCCTTAGTTTTGATTATGATACATGTCTAATGATACGATAATTTTTTTGTGATTACAGGTGATTTTCAGTCAAAGTTCAGAACTCTTGGAGCGTCAAAGCAGTGTGGCTTCATCGACAGAGGAAGTTTCTGTAGCAATCAATGATGCTTCTGGTGCAAGTCGTTTGGAAGATGGGTCAGCTAGTGACGCACATTTCAGAGTTTTCCGGGACTTTGATTTCCTAGAGTATGAATTGGAGTCTGTTGAGGGAGAAAGCAGTGACAACTTTAATTGGGGAGTTCGGCGTCGTCCCCTGTCAGAACTGGGAACTGAGCCGGAAACGGAAGGAGAAACAGAAAATGAAGGAGTCGGTAGTCGAAGATCTCGGTCGCGTTCTCAGACAAGTTCTGATCCCACAACGATGGTAAGCAATTCACTTGGAAATACGTCGGCAAGAAGACCTGGTGACATGCCACTACAGAGTGGACAGCTACAGGAGGAATCTTCAGATGAAGAGGATCTCGGACTTTCTCCATTAGATGAACACGGTCCACCGATTCAAGGGAGAACTTCAGATCCTCCCACTCCACAACCTAATTCCTTGAACATGATTGAGGTAGGGTCATCTCAGATTTCCTCTCCTGCAAGGTCCAGACGACTCTCTGACACCAGTCTGGATTCAAGAAGTGAAGAGGAAACAACTCCTTGTAATCTGTCACCCCAAGGAGGGTTGCTGATTGAAGAAGAAGAAGCTGAGGGGGATGATAATGGAGATGATACAGATGCTAACATTACATCTGAAATATTGACAGAAGGTGAAATGGACAATGGAGATGAAGCAAGTGCTTGTTCTGTAATGGAAGCGCAAAATCAAACTAGAATCGTGGATGATTTTCAAGATTGGAAATCAGTTCTACAAAGGTTCCTTATCGGAATTCGCCCTCTTCAATCTTTGGAATCTATTCAAACCATGTCTCAAATGGTCCAAACTTCCTTCTGTAAAGTAATTTACATTTGTCAAGACATCACTTCCTTGCTTACTTCTCTAGGATTTGAAAGCGCTTCAAATATAGCCCAAATTATTTCAGTTTTATTAGATTTTTCCAACGAACATAATTTACACATGGCAGCATGGCATTTGTGGTCTGCAAAAGATTTAATTAAAGCCGAAGAAGTGAAAATTCATTTGTTGGAAGCATCTGAACACTTGGAAACATTAAATGATCGAAAAGAAACATTGCAAGAATGCGTTGAAGGTGGACTCAAACCATTAGTGAAACTGAAAGCTCTGGAAGGAGAGCTGCCAACTTATGAAGAATCTCAATCGGCTTCATTCGCTGACATTTCTTCCGCTGACCCCTTTGAGATTATAGCTGATGTGTCTAAACTGCTATATCGAACCCTTTTCCAGCTCCGTTTGTTGCTAGAGTGTCATCAACGAGCAGTACAATCACTTTCTACAAATACAAAACTTAAGGTATTATGGTTAAGTTGCATTGTTTTTGCTTCAAATATTGTTTAAATTTTTTGGTATTAAAAAGTTCACATTTTTACAACAAAATAGGTCCGGGATCTGTCTCGACAAGTTCTAGAGGTTCGAGCTGCATTGCTACAATGTATTTCTACAAACGTCATTCAAGGGGATAAAGGATCCAAACAATCTCTAGGCGAAGCTGAAGGCTCGTTGTTGGATCTTCTACTTGCAAACCACTGGGAAAATGCGATTGAACTGTTCAAGGCGAATAGGTAACAAGATATTTTAATTTTCAATTCACTCTGAAAGATTAATTATTCTTAATACTGATTGTTTCACTTGTCAACAGAGATATCTGGCCCAAAGATTTGGTCGGCAACTCTTCCAATGACATTACCGGGATTCTAAATATATATTGTAAATATCTTTCGGAAGAGCATTCAGGTATTTCAACTTATAATGACAACATTTTTATTGTAACTAATTCTAAGGGCATTTATTATGATAGAATGATTATTTGTTTCTAGGTGTTTTCGTTTCGATACCAAATGATTTTCGAAACCTTTGCAGTCAAGTTAATAGCGTGTGTTTACATCTTTTGGAAAACCAACAAACCTTGGAGAGGAAAACTTTAGTATAAGACTGAAACAACGATTTGGAACTGACCACATTAGGCATTTTAACAATAAAATATTTAGGAAATGATATTTCCATTTCTATACGTTTCACATTTCTTCGCAACTTTGAATGAAAGCGAATTGAATTTTGTAATGTACGCTTATGATATGATAGGAAGAGAAAGGTCAATTTTGTAGATGATGCGTATTTTGTTATTTAATTTCGGGTGATATTTGTGTTTTTAGACGGGTACCAACAAACTAGTAAGCTTCACATATTTAATTTGTTTATACATACTTTTACCTACAACCTACATTTTGGCATTTTGCTCTGGAGCTTGTTTCTGCCAATTATTACTGCCTTCTGCAGTCTTTGTGTAATTATTAATCAATTATCGTTAGGTTATTTCAAGACAGTAAATTTCGGTTTATTATAGAAATTGAATTAAACTATATAATTTATCGTGCGTACCCCACTTATGACCTATAGAATTGACTGAGAAAATGAATAAAATAAAAACAAGAGTAAAAATAATCATGAGTGTTTCTCCATTGTCATTTTATTGTATCACACATAGACAAATTTTACTATTTTTCCTGTTACAAATTCGCTGATAAATTATACGTTAAATAATTAGGTTGCTACAAATATCGCTACTTGCGTATATTACACAGAAATCACACAATATAATAGATTAATTATCGTACGTTAACTAACTAAAAACACAACCTAGTTTAGTAGCGACCGAGACTCAGTGGTTAACAATTAGTCTATAAAAGCCAATTTCATACCAACTAGCGATTCACCGATAAATACTGTTATTAAGGGAAATAATTGATGTTTGAGTGTGTACTTGAACTGACAAGGCAGGTTTCATTCAACTCACTCTGCAATCCCTGCTATCCTCAGCACTTTGACTGAATGCAGATGAGCGATCTGATGTAAAAAAGTCGAAAAACTAATGATCACATTTAACTAATGACTCATTTTTGAGTTTTGGATATCTCGAGAGACCTGTCGTACCGGCACCGGTTTGTCATTCATGTGAGCGATTACGAACGAAGAATAACAACTGAGGCGAAGTTTCCTTAATTCTTAGTTCACGAAACTACTTTTTTTGTCGCATCTCTAAAAATGACGTCACTGTGCGGAGACGATATTCAATGTTTTAAAATGCAGTCATGGTACTCGTACATATCTTCTTCCATGCTGCCGTTTCAGATTAAGAATTACAGTCCCAAGTGACGATTTGGTAAAATGCAGATTCTAAGGCTTTCTCTCTTCTGTAGGTGATGCACGCAGTATAATAATAATAACAATAATAATCTAATGCTATTTCACTTTGGTTTCGGAATAGGACCTCGTTGGGTAAGGCCCTCAAATCGCTTGAATGTGTAGTTGATGAAGACCCAATCGTTGTAAGTAGGCTCACCATCTTTCATATCTTTTGAAGGAGCAGCTGAAACGTGAAACAAAATGGATTAGCTACAGAAGTATACAACCCGAATAGGTAATAGATAATAGGTTGCTTACGTATTTTCAAATCGACATCTGGGAAATCATCAAAGTTAGAGGTATCATCTATTGACTTTACAGTGACAGGAATTGCGGCAGGTCTTTCTCGGATATGTTCCCAATCAACCCCTTTAAAGAATGAGATGTTTTTTAGGTCCTCAATCCCTTGTTGACTTCCTAGCCGCTTATCCGCTTCACAGCAAAATCTGAGAATGTTCAATCAATCATTAGAACCAATAATAAGTTTAATATTTAATAATTATAATAATAAATTAATTCATAGCTACCGGAGAATGGCATGCTTGGATTCTTCAGAGATAGGCGATTCAGGTGGGAAAATGAGTGTATCACGCCAATGCATTACTTTACGATAAGTTTCCTGAGGATTTTCACTACAGAATGGAGGGTAACCTATAATAATAAATTACAGACGGTTAATTGTGGTTTAGGTATTCTTATAATAATTGATTCAGAAGATTCCAAGGTTAAATGTGTGTAAACGTATTACCTATTAGCATCTCATACATGATTACACCCAGGCTCCACCAGTCACAGGCAGATCCGTAACCAGTTTGGAGAAATACTTCGGGTGCTATATAATCAGGTGTACCCACGGTGCTATAAGCCAAAGCTCTTCGGTTCTTTTTCCAACTCTCAGCTCTTCGTTTGCTGTCTACTTGCCAATTGCCAGCAAAGTCTGAAGGCTTTGCTTGACTCAGATCTCGGTAAAAGTCGGTTCGGTGTGACTTTTTGAGTCCAGTACAGAGTCCAAAGTCGGATAGCTTTATATGACCTCGTGCATCAAGCAGTAAATTATCCGGTTTGATATCACGATGGATGAATCCGAGACGATGAATGGAATGGATGGCCAAGGCAGTCTCCGCGATATAAAACTGGGTACATTCTTCAGTCAAGGTGTCTTTTTTCATAAGCAGCGTCATCATGTCCCCACCGGGAAGGAACTCCATTATCAAGTACAGATTTTGCACATCCTGAAAACTATAGTACATTTTCACTACCCACTGATGGTCAGCTTCCACTAATATATCCCTTTCAGCCCGAACATGAGCCACTTGTTCTTTCTCCAACATATCCGCCTTTCTTAAAATCTTCATAGCATACACATGACCTGTATCTTTCTTCTGAACCAATCTGACCTCACCAAACGCTCCCCTTCCTATAACTTTGAGCGGTTCAAAATCTTCAACACCTAGTCGGGCTCGTTTTAATCTTAAAAACTCCGTCTCTCGTTGATTATGTTGATTCCTTTTTTGTTCTTTTTGCTCTTCCGACAAGCCCTTCATACTTTCTTCTAGACGAGCTAGTCGTTGTTGTCTTTCTGCATGTTGGGCAATTAGATTACTATAATAGTTTTCTAAAGTGACCTTTGCCTTAGTTGCCTTATCCAGAGTGTGTCCACTGAATCTTATGTTGCACTGTGGGTTAGTCAGCAGTGTTGTTCTCGAGAAAATGTTGGAAGTACCCCCGCCACCACTTCCACCCCCACCAGCACCATTCGGATTTGAACTGGATGAGTGCATGTTGCTGTTGCCTACAGAATTTTCAGAGCCTCGAAGTTGATCGGATTTGAACTGTGACCCGTCCCTTTCACCGCCTGCTGCGGTCATTGCCGCATCTGTGAAGAAAAACGATATTATACCACAACCCATTACAATAGCTTTCTCTACCCAACTATTAAAACACAATTAAAACTATTCCTGGAAGAACGTATTTTCCAGAACAATGACTCGCAAAGAAGAATACGGTACTAAAACCATTTGCTTTTGTAACACTTATGATGATGCTGCCTCGTTCAATGTCAGCATTTACGAATTTCCATTATCATAATATCAATACATCCTTGATTAAACAACACTCATTTTATCAGCACAGCTCGTAAGGTTTCCATTAACAGATAACTACTGATAATAAATATTGCAAAGTACTATGTTGTTTGCATAATAAGACTCTTATAATTTGCCAATAATAACTTGCTCCGATATTCTCTACAAATTTCGTTATGATCATTTTTTTGACACAAAAAAGAGAAGAAAAGAAAGAGTAGCCCATTAACCTCTGACAGATTCAGTTGTACTTTTCAGTCTTGGTCTCCGGCCCTTGGATTTAAAAATCAGGACGTTACCACAGGACAAGGAGGAGAGTGTATTCATCATCACTTCTTAAAATATATATTGACTAGTTTCGACTTGAAAAATAATTACGATTCCACTAGCCTAGATTCACTGAGTATCACAGAGGAAATAAATCACCATTACGACCACAACAACGACGTGTCAATCAATGCGTGTATAATACTTTGGTTTCCGTGTGCGATACGATGAGACTATATACAATATGGACTATTACTACAAAGTAGAACAATACGGGCTTTCCATAATACTGTGTATCCAGAACTTATTAAAATGTAAAAACAACTTGTGCTCAACTTTGTCGTTGTTTAGAATGTGAACATGCTCCAAGATCAGATATACTTTTTGACTTTGTGAGTCGTCGAGGTCTTGGGTCTGAATGTTGTCGAGTTAGTTTTTGCTCTGGTATGATATTCAACTTTCTCATAGTAAGGATTTTAAAGACGAATGAAGTAACTAACCGAGAAAGGGACTGTGAAGTGGATTATTAGTAAAATGATAATCGAAACATGGTATGTTTTGGCTAATGAATTCAATATAGAATATCACATGAATTATTGCCCGTATGAAGAACTCTCAGTTGCCTCAGTCAGTCTGCTACCTAACCAACCAACTAACTAAAGAACGTTAGAGTCAGCCAATTTAATACATGTATGAGTTTAACTGAGGGACGCATGATGATCATCATGATCGTCTAGATTTGCATTTTCTCTCTCCTATGCTAATAATATTAGTGCAGAAAGAGAAAGAGCCATCCATACATTACTTGCAAATAATATGAGTTAGAGTTAGAGCTAGCTATACACTAATAAGAAATATATACACAAATGAATATTATGGAATATGTATTTAGTTCACCTATACCTATGTACATGCCAGATATGCTCCAGCAGTAAAGCTTTTGCCTCATCGTCTATTCTACAAATAAAACATATTTTATTGGCAACTTGACTCTTTTCTTTTGTAAAATACTTATGAACCAAAAAATAAACTGAAACCCGACCTTTCGAGCATGTTTCATTTCATAGTTTTGCGTATCAGACTGCTTGGCTGTTGACTCAAGTATTCAAGAATAGAATTTTATCTCGATCAAAACTTTAATTATTTGAATATAAAAATTTCACGATAAAATTTAAGATTAACCCCCTCAGTGTTTTAGAACAAATTGAACACATATCCTGAAAAGTCCTCACTTCCTTCCAGACTATCTAGCCATATTGCATACTCTATTATTATATCTCTTCCTTCTCTCAACAAAATCAGACGATCATCAATCGATAACTACATCCGTCCTCTGACCGATTATGAATTCCTAAGCTTATGGATTTTCTTAACCAAGGTCACCTTTAGTTCCATATACACGGCTTATTAATTTTGACAAGAAGGTTACCCAATTGGCATCATTTCAGTACATTCGTCATAACAGTTTAAAAGTATATACAAAGGTCACAAACCTGTCCGAGAATAAATAATGTTTGTATCTGTGTATTCAGTCAAAAATGGAGATGTGTTTGTAGTTGTTGCTGATCCGGTATCCGTCCCCCTCAATCCAGTTAATCCTTATTCTGATCGATCCACTTAAGATCACAATTTTATCTAATCACGCACACAAACTCTCGGACATGGGTGCCGGAGCGTGTGATATTATATTTCATATGACGTGCAACGACCCAACACCACCTGAAAAAAATAATCAGTCAGTAAACGCACAGTTAGACTATTATTATTACTTATGACTGCATTATATGAAATTGAACATCACAGGTGCTAAAAATCACTATCCATGCATAGAAATTCATACATCTTTAACATGATTCTAAAATAACATTATATGACGGTTTACGTAGATAGAATCCAGAACCTAGTCCATTACTGATTTATAAATGAATTGTCTTTAAAAGTTAGCATTTGTAAGTAATAATTTATTTGTACTTTGTCCTATTTGGGCGTGTCAATTAAATAAATTTGCAAAATTTGTATGCAGAAAGGAGAGAAAGGTCTTTTGATAAAGAATCAATTTTCGATTGTTTTGAAATAAAAATCGACATTGAATGTCTTCTATTGATGAATATGTCCTATTAAAATTATGAGCTCTTTCATCTGTCATCAAATTTTAACCCCGTTTCTGGTTACGCCCACGCTCATGATAGATAACTTAAAATATACATAGAAATTAACTCAATCCCTTGTTCATTGTTAATTACAATAGATTATTATTCATCACTCCATTTCTTTAAAACTTGAGCATATCCTTTTCCACTACCATAAGCCATAAACTAACTTTGCAATAAAATGCGATTTAAAGATTTAATACTGCTGACTTTTACTATTGCTGTTACTGACGCATATTCAATATTTACGATCCACGGAACTGATTAAATGTATCCTATTCATCATTATATTGATTCTAAATAAACTCCGTCGTCAGTCTTCCTCAACATCAGTCAATGCCAAAAAACAAACCATGAACCATTTTTAACCATATGTGCTTTAAATCCTTGATATTCAAAACTTGATTAAAAAGCTTGGACACTTTGTTGTAATGAATCAATGATATTTGATTGAACATAAAAATTACGAACCGAAAACTTTGATCAATTCATCGGTATTGCTTAATTCACATGCCCGCAAACCGCGACTTCATCATCATCATCAACCTCTCAAAGACATTGTTTATTTTTCATTTACTGATTAAATATGTATACAAGACATTACAAGAGAGATGTAAATTTACGCAATCTTTTGTATTTAATCCTTGACTATGACCTTCATCTGACAAGGTACACAGACACAACAGTCAGTTCAGTCGTGTTAAAAACAGCCATCAAATCGATAGTCGATAATAAAAACGATAACACGTAATAAAGGTTATTGAAACAGCCTCTTTATCAATGTCTGTCTACTCCTCCACCACAACAACGCTGAACCGAAACCGAACCACCATTTCATTATTTTCATTCACAAAATGTCAAGATCGAGTACAATACGGAATCACTGTGCTACGCCACCACCACTGACTTTTTATTGACCTTTTGAGGTCATCCAGATTGACAGCAACAACCGAGCGAACTTAACATGTTTAGTTTGACAGTTGAGGTCAAGTATGATTGAAAAATATTCAGAATAATGTCAATTTTACAGACTGAATTGTAAATTTCCTGAATCTGCAATACATTTAAAATTAAAATCTCGTAAAGTTAAGTCAAGTAAATGTTTTAGTATTTCCTTTGTTACTCAACAAACATAACCTGAACTGAAACTAATTTAATTGTTGGTTGATTGTCATATTCATATTATCCACACACTAATTCCACACCTACTTTTCCAGCCATATTTACATCATCGTTAGAGTTAGAACTTCTTACATAACAAGCCTATTGCACAATTTCCTATGTTATGTACATATTTAAGTAAATGACGTTAACTAACATTTAGCATTTAACTGTCTAAATTCGATGTCAACCAACCTTCTTGAAACATGCTTACGTAATCAATGTATAAATATTAATTTATAATCTCTATCTAAATTACAATGCCTGTTTAGTGTTTGCCGATTTAGTTGCCCTTCAAATTCCAAATTCCGCCGTAATATAATATACAACATCCTATAATAAAATATTGTTAATTTCTAACCTTCAAGATTTAAGACTGTATTTTTTTAAGTTTATTAATATCCTGTCTGTTATCCTAAGCCTTAGAAAGGAACCGTTTGTTATGACTATCGTAATGCATAATCAGACACCTTTAATTTCTGCTTCTCAATGAGAAGCAGAAATTAAATAGTAATGAGAAGTTCTCATTACTATTCTTTAAACAACACTTTTGTACTTATGTTAATAGCACCCAACTAACGCTTCTGGGCTGAATAGTTAATAAAGTTAACAACTGCTTTAAAAACGAGCGTGTTTTCAAACACACCAAACTGAATTATCATTCCACAATTACAATCCTATTCACTCTTTGTGTTAAATTTGCTCTACAACAAAACTAACACCTGTCATCTGGATTAGACTGTTTAACGTTACAATGTTACTCCTTCGTTCAACCTGCTAATTAGTTTGTTACGAATTATATATAACTAACCTCTTCTTGAAAAAATACAGAAATAGAAGAGTTTGATGTTGTGAATTGAATTAATTCACCCGTAGGAACAAGAACGCAAGAATAATAAATGAATAAGTTGTTGTACTAACTTTTAATTAAAGGATGAAGTGTCCGTCAGTTGTTGGAATATTTTTATGCAGTCCCACACACAGAGTGAGAACACAGGCTGATGCCCCTATAGACCAAAAATGTATGTATTTCTCTATAGTCTTGTGGTATTTCATTGCTTTCCTTCACTTTTGCTACGAGTATTATACTTTTACTACATACACTGTGTGGTATTATATATTTTGTATAAATCCTTCTATCAAAAAAGTTCTATCATTCCGGATTTTTATATTACACAAGTCAACTACTTACACATTACAAGAGCTTTGGCGTTGCGCAAGTCTTTCTTCTGTACAAACTTTACTACTACTTCTTATACGATAGTTGACGTGAGACGGTAAACTTGGTTGGAAGTTGGAAAAAGCTATTAAACCTTAGCAATGCCAACACTTAGTTACTTTCATCATATCACAGCCACTTATGTGCAACTAGGAAGAAAGTTAGCCTAACCAATAATATATAGAAAGAACAGTCACGGCTGAATATTAATAGTTTCGGAAATAGAGGTTGCTGCACACGTTAGAAAGGCAATTATATGGACATGGGCTCTTAGTTCGTGCCAGTATGCATTTTAATTTGGACCATGTCATGTCAAAATGTCAATATCATTTTCATATATCTATAATAGTTAAGATCTTGTGGTATAAGGTAGCTCAGAATTCAGGAAGTAACAAATCAACTCATTCTACCATTAAAAAGATTTATTGTTCCAGGAATATTTATGAAAATCATGGAGAGATTTCCAACAACTACGTTCATACATATTTTAAAAATCCTCATTTTCAAGCCACTCTCCTTTTTTGTTTGAACATGTATTTTGAGTAATTTTCCTCAAATAATTAAGAATTTTAAATTCAAAGTTTCTACTGACCTAGGCTGCTGTATGCAAAGTGAACATGAAATTAAATGACCAATTCGTATGTAAGAGTGTAATATGTTTAGAACCTTACCATTTTGAAGGGTTAATGAAGTTTACATTTCTCTAACAGTGCATGCACATTATTGCAGAGATACATACATGTAGAAGTATATACACAAAACACTGATTCATGAATTATGAATCTATGAATACGAAAAATATAAATATACCTGTTAGCATACCTATAAGAACAACGACCTTTATAATAATATGTACAACCATAGCACATCAAAGCTGTTTCTCTCGTTTATATTTTTTGCAAGTGTGCAGCGTGGGTGTTGAATATTTGCAAATATTTTGCATACTAACAAGACGAAGGACTATGAAATATGAAAAATGTAGTATAGTAACACGAGCAGGCATTTTGAAGATTTGCAGAAATTAAGCTTGTTAGAACTAGCATGCAGTCCTTAAATGATATAGAACCAGGTTAATTAGGTTTAATAGTCGAAAAAAGCCAAATCGATGCATGGATAAACAAAAGAAACGCACAAAATTGACCCGAATTGCGATTACACAGAGCACAGAGTAGCATGCCAAAAGAATCAGAATGGCTTGACATTTTCCTTATTACACCGGCAAGTACATATATGAGCCGTTCGGATATTATTACAAAAAACGAGTTTTACAATTTAACATAAAAGAAAGACGAAGAAAGAAAAATCTTTCTTAGCTTTACTTATATCTCAATTACTTGAAAGTTAATTTGTATTTAATATAAGATTGACCAATGTGTGTAAAATACGTTTTGATAAGCTGAAATAAATGTATAATGACTAATGACAGTAATTAATGGACAATGGTGCTTTAATTTAAAATTTAATTTAAAATCACAATTCAATATGAAGTATTTTTCCGGAGTATTTTCATTTTTAACGGCATTTAGAAAATTTCTTGTGTTTTCTTTATTCTTTGTATATTGAGGTTTAACATTAAAAAAACCTACTAGCCTGTGGAGTTGTTTTTAAATTGATATTCGAAACAAAATAGTTCTTATTCCACATTTTAATTTCTGAAAGACAAAAAGTCAAAACATAATTTAATTTCAGGACGTAGGGGATGTTTTTTTTAAAAAAAAAACGTTAGAATTTGATATGAAATTCAGATGTGAAAGTTTAGTAAAGAGAAAGTCGTCTCATTTTAGTCAGTCCGTCGAGAATAATCATCGAGTGTGTGTGTCTACCTCAACCGCCAAAGAAATAATTTGTCTTGGTTCTGTGTGTCATAAACGTGCAAGGACGAACGACACAGTCAAGTATTTCATATTTCATACTTTGTACTTTCAATTAATTTCCTGATGTGTAGTTGGTTATATTAATTAAAAAATAGGATGGGACCTCCAACAAGTCCCACTACATCCCGGTCCAACACTCTCTTCACCTACGTCGGGCACACCTCCAACAGTGCAGGTGACGGAGATGAAGTAAGTCCACGTGAACCTCGAGGTCAAGAAGGTCAGCGCCTGACTTCCTCGTCTAAGAATATTCAACCAACAACAACTGGGACAGAGATGCCTCATTCCAAGAAACGACATTCAACAGGGGAAGTGGAGAAAAGCAAGAAGCGATTAAAAGGAGATGTCCCCCAGTCCCGTAAGTCACACAACATTATCTATCTTTAGCTTTAAAATGTGTTATTTGTTTGTATATACAATATAATTTATCAATCTTGAATTGGCATGTAAGACTAATATTGGATTTTTGGAAATATGATTGAAGGTGATGAAGGGGAGGTGCGAGACGACGAGATGACTTTGAAGGTGTCCTCAAAAAAACGGAAAGGAGCTGAACGACCCATACGGGAACAGCGTCGGCGACTCTTGATGGAATTTAATGAAGATGAGGAGACGAGTGACAATGATGCTGTTGAACCAAAACAAAAGAAAACTCAAGGTGCTAAAAAGAACGAAATAAAATCTGATTGTGATGATTCGGAGGAAGAGTACGTACCTTCAAAAGATGCTACACAATCCAAAGCTTCAGAGGTGGAGTCGTCCGGTATAAATTACGAAGAGATGGAGAGTAAAAAGGAGATTGAAAAAGAAAAAACGTCCCGGCCTAAAAAGAAGGTTTGTGTTTACATTAAATCTGCAATATTATGATTACATATTTAAAATTGTTTACCATTTTACAGGGAAAAACTAAAGTTGAGGCTCAGAGAGTGACAACTCCTTCATCATCCATCAAAAGTGACGTTAAGGCCCGGTTAGCACAGTTTAAAAGCCCAGAAATCCCTAGTCTGAAGCCGAGTACAAGCACTAGTCAAACAAAGTCTGATGAAGCACAGTGGCCGCATTTGAAGCTGCCATTTTTGCAACCCGAGTGTATCCAGGATGCTAGTCGAAGACGGCCAACTGACCCTAATTATAACCCGCGCACACTTTATGTACCTAAAGATTATCTGGATAAATTGACTCCGGTATAGCTTTGCCCATTTTATCTCAAAGTGTAAAAACGATTTTTCTCATTTGTTTAATTATTTTTATATATTAAAGGCTTTGCGTCAATGGTGGGAGTTGAAGGCTTTAAATTACGATACAGTTTTGTTCTTTAAAGTGGGCAAATTTTACGAGCTTTATCATATGGATGCTGTGATTGCTGCAGAGGAGTTGCAGATAACTTATATGAAGGTAAGTTATTCCGATTTTTAAAATAATTAATATGTAGCTCATTCAAACTTGAACTTTATTTTGATTTATGACTGTACAGGGCGAATTTGCACATAGTGGATTTCCTGAAATTGCTTACTCCAAGTTTGCATCTTCATTAGTCGAGAAAGGCTACAAAGTTGCTCGAATCGAACAAACTGAAACCCCCGATATGATGACTGAACGATGCAAAAGTAAGTTTGAAATTGGAGTACACAGTTTAATGAATTTTTATTCTAATCTAATCCTGAATTACTAACTTTATAGAGACTAAAGTATCAAAGTTCGGCAAGGTAGTGAGACGAGAGATATGTCAGATATCCACACGGGGTGTCCGATATGCTTCATTTCAAGATGAAGATCTGAGCATTCTACCTGAATCTGTCTTTTTGTATGGTATTGTTGAGAAGGTAATACAAACAACTCATGTTTATAATTTTTTTGTACTGTGGTATTTTAACAAGTCATTTTGTGTATATTTTTATTAGATAAATTCTGATGGTCCTTCAGAGTTTGGAGTGTGCTTTGTTGATACTACACTTGGGACGTTTAATATCGGTCAATTCAAAGACGATCGGCACTTTTCGCGTCTAAGAACGCTCCTGTCACATCACACTCCAGCACAAGTAAAAACTGCCTAATGATGATGATAATTACAGTTTAAAGCCATTTTTAAAACACTCAATTTAAATTAATTCGTCAATAGATTCTACTGGAACGAGGGAAATCGAGTCGTGGACTGCTCCAGCTTCTAGACAACTACTCTGGTGTTCGAAAAGATTTCCTTGTACCTGGAACTGAATTTTGGGGGGCTCCTAAAACATTAAGGTACCTGGCAGAACAAACTTTCTTTAGAGATGCGGCAGCAGACCGTCCTGTATGGCCTGAAAATCTCAAGGATATTGTGTCAAAAGGTGCAGAGTTTATTTTTTAATGTTTCTATTGCTATTTTTTACTCCAATAAAATAAAAGTTCAAATGAAAATATTTAAATGAAGGCGACAGTTTGGGCTTGAAACCAGAAACAAATTGGGAACTTGGTATCAAAGGACTTGGAGGAGTTGTTTCGTACCTGAAATATTGCCTTTTGGACAACGACCTGCTTTCTCTAAAGCGGTTTCTTATTTATCAGCCGGTTGATTCATTAAACGAATTACCTCTTCAAGAAGTACGTAATCATCGGGGTCCAAAATATATGGTTAGAAAAAGTTTGAAATCGCACAACTTTTTCGCTCGTTAGGTTTTTAAATCGGTGTTTACGGTTTTTTTTAGGTATTAGATGGTAACACCCTTCAAAATTTGGAGATTATTTCCGAAGGTTCGCAAACTCTCTTATCCGTGGTAGACCGATGTTCCACGCATTTCGGCAAGAGGATGCTTCGACATTGGATTTGTAAGCCGCTAGCGGTCCCGAAAGAGATATCCGAGCGACTTGATGCCGTAGAGGAATTAATGGCCATGAAAGAGTTTACAAATATAGTGATTCCCATGCTCAAGACACTTCCAGATCTAGAAAGATTGCTAAACAAGTACGATCTGTATTCCTTAACTACATGCAATAATAGACAGGGAATTTAAAATAAAAGGACTGATAACTTGTGTCATTTCAGGGTTCATTATTTAGGAAGTGCCCATCGAAGTACAGATCATCCTGAGGGAAGAGCTAACTTTTTTGAAGAAATCAAATATTCGAAAAGGAAAGTACATGATTTATTATCAGTTCTAAAGGGATTCAAGACTTGTTCCAAGATTATCAAAACCTTGAAAAGTAAGAAATAGGAAAAGTATAATCACTAATTAAGCCGTATAGGCCATTTATTAAAATATTTGAATATGACTTTGTTTTTTTTTAGAAAATGGTACGGAGATGAAATCTGCTTTTCTGCTTCGAATAATATCTGAATTTCCTTCGTTAAAGAAGTTGTTGAAGAAATTTGACGTAAGAACTTTACTTATTTATTAGTCTTGAAAAACTTTATCATGAATTGAACTAATCTAGTGTTGTTTATTTATCGATCCACAGAATGCATTTGACCACCAAAAGGCTTCAACAGAAGGAAAGATCATTCCAAAGGACGGAATAGATGAAGATTATGAAAATGCCAAGTCATCTGTGATAGAAGTTGAAGAAGAGGCTGCTGCTTACTTGAAAGAGATTAGCAAAAAACTCCAGTGCCCTGTTACATACTTTGGTTCAGACAAAAAAAGATTTCAACTAGAAGTGCCGGACAGTGTCCATGTTTCGAAAAAGTTCGAACTGAGTTCATCTAAAAAGGGATTTAAACGATATTACAATGCAACAACTAAGGTGAATATTTCATTTCATTAGCTCTCGATTGACGAGTTTGCAACGTGAACAATTCTTTAAATAGATTTTCTTGGTATTTTCAGGGATTTCTTTCAAAGATGCTCCATTCTGAGGCTGTTCGAGAAGAAGTTTTGCGGGATATAACTCGAACAATTTTGGAACGGTTTGATGGATAGTACGTACTAAATAAATACAACGTCTCAACTAATGCTATTATTAAGTACTTAATAATTTTGACTCTGTTTAGCCGGGACACTTGGAAGCAGGCCGTTGAGCTCATTGGAACGTTGGATGTTCTGTTGTCTTTATCTGCATTTTCTGCTAGCCATGACAAGATGTGCCGACCAAATGTGATCTATTCGGATAGTCCATTTGTAAACATAGTTGATGGTCGTCACCCTTGTATGTCTCCTGATAGTTACATTCCTAATTCCTGTAAACTCGGATCTTTCGAAAATGAATCTCAACAAGTTGGATCGTTTGTTCTTCTCACTGGACCTAATATGGGAGGAAAATCTACTCTGATGAGACAAGTCGGACTCTTGTCTGTATTAGCTCACATGGTATGTTTAATTAAAAGCATTTTTTAAACAACTTCTAAGAAGTTAATTCATTTATGTTCTAAAGGGTTGCTATGTTCCTGCCACCAAATGTGAAATGAGTGTTGTGGGTAAGGATATCTTTGCAAGAAAAATAATGTATTGAAATGATAAGCGTACTAACTGTTTGATATTATTAATCTTAGATCGGATATTCACTCGCCTTGGAGCCAACGATAACATTGGAGCTGGAGAAAGCACGTTCTTTGTTGAAATGAGTGAAACCAGTGCTATTTTAAAGCATTCTACTACAAATTCCTTAGTTCTAATTGATGAGTTGGGGCGAGGAACTGCAACTTATGATGGAACTGCAATCGCTTTCGCCGTTTCTACTGCTTTGACGCGCAAAGGAAGTCGAACAATTTTTTCGACTCATTACCACACATTGGTTGAAGCTATTGAATATCTGCCTTCCGTTCAATTTAGCCACATGGTAAAGGTTTTACATTTTACAATTTAAATCTTCGATTAATATGTGTAGAAAAGAAATAAACAATTTTAAACGTCATTATAGGCATGTATGGTGGAGAATGAAAACGAAGACGACCCAACTCAAGAAACTATAACCTTCTTATACAAAATGGTATCCGGTGTCTGTCCAAAATCCTATGGTTTCAACGCAGCGGGGCTCGCTGGGATATCTGGTAATGTTATCCGTGTTGCACATGGCAAAGCGAAAAAGTTTGAGGATGCAGTGAACAAAGTTGATAATTTCCGAACCTTATGTACATTGATTGAAGGGGGAATGTTAAATCTGCAAGACCATTACTGTCGTCAAAGTGGACAAAAGGATAAAATATAATATTCTTTTTCTCTGGTCATTCCATTAATTTAACAATGCTTTCTTTTGTCGTTTTGATTACAATGTTTTTCTTGCAAAATGTCTAGAAATAAGTAATGTATTTTTCTAGTTTTGATAATTGGCTGTTCAAACCCCTTGGTTTAAAAAAAATGGAAATAAACTGTAACTGGTGAATAATATAATAGAATGTTACATGAGTTTTTCCTATTTTCATGTGTTGGTCCATAATATAGAATATAGAAACTGGAGGGGTTTGTTGTTATCAATTCATTGAGTAGATCAGCTTTGGACTTAATATATGATATTACGTGTTTCAGAATTTAGAGGTTAATTAGACTTTGCCTTTGATGTTTATGAACAGGGCCGTTAAGCATCCATCAACAGGGCTTAAGTAGTAGCTCGTAGAAATCAGAAGAGATTGTCGAGATGTTGAGTTTCTAGGTGAAAAGTAAGTGGTAGCGAGAAAAGTTCATGAGATGAAACAGGAATTTAATGGCTTTAAATAAAATATGTACTATAACGATGAACATTTAACGCTTCGTTACTTAGATATGAAATCCAATTAGTAAACCTAATTCTGAACACATCACTGACTATGGAGCTATTAGTTTGCTGGCAGAGAAAGTAAAGTGATGGTGATAGCCTAACAATAAGAAGAGTACAGTTGCTATAGTATAGATATATATATATAATAATAATAATAATATAATGGAGGTCCAACAGGGTAAAGCGGATGAGTTGTAACGAGGCCGACGGGAAAGAGAAAGCAAGAGAAAGTAGAGAGGAGTATTCTTTAGGAAGAAGTAAGTTTGGTGGGAGTAGGACAATTCAGCTACAAGAGGTTAGATTCTGATGAGAAACAGAATCGTTGATTAAATCATCATGCTCATTATCAAATATAGAGTCAGTGGCCTGCGTGGCATCGTCGCTGTCTTCCTCATCAGCAAATTTGAGTGTGTCTAAGGATGTTTCTTTCACGGTGATTTGCCTCTTGCTAAAATGTAGATCAGAGAAAATCCCGAGACTAGTGCTGGGTGTTGTGCAAGTCATTTCGATCTCATCGCTTTCGCAGTTGTCCTCATGACATGATGTGTTATTACTCGCATTACTACTACTACTTGGGATGATAAGATTGTCTTGAATTTTATCTTGCTCTTCATCCTCTTGCTGCTGGTACAGCTCAGAGTTCCAGAGGACAAAGGCTGGCTCAAGACCCAGATAGGATCCCGGAATCGTCCCTGCATTCATGACATCATAATCATAATAATCCATTTCAAAATCATGATCTGCGTCCTCCAGCTCAGCTCGACTGGCAACCCGAGACTCATCTTCACCACAACTACTTGAAAGACGGAGACTTTGTGTGGTTGCCACTGATATCTGAGACTTTCCAATGTCTCTCTTCTGTAAACCTGTCATCTCTCTCTCTCGGTCTCGTCCCCCTCTGCTGCTATCCTTATTATTATTTTCTATCTCTTTCTTATTAGTCAAATTACTCGAGATTTTTTGCTTTGTATATTTCCTCCGCTCTTGCTTTCTCTCCTTGTCTCCTCTGTCTTTGTCACTAGCCTTTCTCTTGAGGTTCTCTGCCTCTTTGAGTAGCTTCTCATTCTGTCTGGCTACAGACTTTTCGGACAACGACGGGTTAGTCGACATTGAAAAGGAGGTGGGTTCGGATCCATTTAAAGAATTGGACACAGAGGTACTTCCAATACTCCCCGCAGTTTCCTCACTACCCAAGGGATCAGCACAATAAATAGCTTTAGTCATTCTGGATTTTGCACCATCAGCACCTCTTTCATCTTCCTTCCGTTGCACTGGTTGCCACTCGGACTCTCCATACTTTTTACTCAGCCTTTTACACTCATCGGATTCTTTACCCGATTCCTTAACCCTTAGATTTGTCTCTGACAAGCTGATGGATTTAGTGAGTTTGTATTTAGATTTATCCTGGTCAATGGCTGAAGACAAAGTGGAATTTCGTTGTTGTTGTTGATTTGACCTAGAAGAAGAGGTAGTAGGATGGGATTTCTCAGGATTACGTTTGGTGGTGACACGATGATGAGTTGGCGTGCTTGGGAAAGACTTAACTTTGGCCGAAATATAGTTGAGTCGTCTTGGTCGCAGGAGAAAGTATTTGAGTCGGAGGATTCGAAGTCTTCTCCAGTACGTATAGTCAAAAGACATTAGGGTAACGGAAGTACATCTGGAAGTGTCATCATCTCCCCCTGGATTACTTGTTCCATCTGAACATCCCTCTTCATCTTCATTATCAAAACATTTCAACTCCTTGTATTTGTACTTTCGATACGCTTTGGTTACGCAGCCCCCAAATCCTGAGAGGATCACCACCACAATGAAGAATACCAGGATGAGTTTCAAAACTAGAAACGTCCAGAATTCATATGACATCCAACTCCAGCCTACAGCACTCGTCCCAGCAGTTGTCTCTGAAATATCACCAACATATAGATTCCCGTTATTTTTAGTCCCAGAAATCATTCATGCATAAAATGAACTAGCAACAGATTCCTACTTTCTTTATCTAGAACATTTCCATGATCTTATTCCTATATTTCCATGCATCATCTCCATCCCTGTATTATTATAATTTATTCTTCCAACTAAGAATTCGAAACTCTAGCTAGGTGTGGTAGTGCATCTCTTCAGGTTGTTGTGTATATATATATACATATATATAGAATTGATGCAATTTCCTTTCTCTAGTTCACCGGAAATACCATTTGGTCTTTCATAAGCAAGCCAAGAGTTGTTAAATTTAATTGCAAGCTCTTTTCAACTTGTTCAGTAAGCAGGGGGTGATGCGTTTTACCAAGCCAGGAAAGATACTTATTGTGAGCATAACATAAACTGACTGGTAAATAACAAACCTGTCCTAAGTTTATTAATCAATGATAAACTTTGCTTCTCTCTCATAGTGTTCTATGAACTTTATTCAACAAAGCAAAGATATATACACTCGGCTCGGGCCAATCTGCCTTGTTAAAACTTTCCCTTGTCAGCCTTCAAATACAAATTCACAAAACACAGGCTTTCATCTTTTCAGCCAACCTAGTCATTTGAAGAAATTCGGCTCTGCAACTCCAAACTCTCATTACACGTAATCAATATCCAGGACACAATCCTCATACGAACACATACGTCGCTGAGGCATCTACGTTTTAATAACATGGAAAACGGAAGAAAAAAAGCTATGGGGAATTCGCAGACATGGAATCAGAAGTGGAAACATGAAGGCGTAGTTTTTTTTTGTGCGTTTGCTATCAAGCTATGACAATGTTTGCGTTTTGTGATGAGTAGAAAGAGACAGGTAGATGATTACTACTACTACTTCTACGGATAAAGAAAAAATGGATCTGGCTTACCCAGAAGAGCTGGAGAAGAGGTTGCGGAAGTCAGGGTAGAGTAATAAGCAATAAAATAGATAAATTGTCCGGAGCAGTTTTTGTTGGAGTCTGAAGCAGTGGCAATGGATAATGATGCCCCGGTGGATTCCAGGGTCAAGCTCTGATATAAGTTTTTCTGTCCCTTATCCCCGTCCAAATGGGAAGATTGACTGAGGAGTTCATCATAATGATTTTGTTCCTCTTCTTCTTCAGATGTGATCACTTGCAGTAAATTGGAATCTGTCGTGTTTCCATCCCGAAATGTTATCGTTACACACTGAACCTCTGTCTCAACTACCTCGAGTCGGAGTCGATCATTTTCATCTTTGGCCTAAACAAACAATGGATACCAATCTGATCAAATCTCTGCCATATAAATAAGTAGACAAAAAGTGTATTTACGCTTTATTTGTTATGCGACAGGCACAACAGTCGTCAACAGTAAATAAAAAGAAACGCAACGGGTTGCTTTCCTATAAACTATTCTTTCTCACGCAATCGATAAAAAAAAGTGTCCAATAGACGAAAGAATGTGTTTGGTTCGTTTTTAAATAGCTACACATGTTACTCTAGACAATTCACACTTTCTGTGTTATATTGCATACAAAAAAGTAATCGATTATTTCGAAATTGAACTGGAATCGACGGTGCAAAAGCATTATTCTCATTGTATACTATTTTTATTGCGAATACAATATATGGTTCTTTGGCACGAAAATTTCTTTGTGTAAAAAAATACATTTCGCTTGTTTGTCATTATACCCATTGTAAAATTAGTTTTCTTCTTTAATATGTAGGCGTAGAAGATAATAACATTATATCAAATTACTCATCGATTCATTACCGAAACATCATCATTTTTTTTAAAATCGTAGTTATATAAACAAAGTGTGTAGAATACACTTTCCTACGCCGCTACGGAGCTTAGGTGGAGAAAATTGCTACGGAATGAACAATGAATCATAGTAGAATGTAAACAGTAAATGTGTAGATTGGACAAGTTCGATTCGAGTTAGTCTAGCCATGAATTCGGAATAAATAAAACAAATAAAGGGCGAAAATGAGGAGACAATCACAGACACTGAGTCCTTTTGTCTCCATCATCTCGTCTGTATGTTAACTCGACGGTAGAATTGCATAGAGAGATTCTTAGAAATCACTCTGTTCTCATTCCCTTCAGAAATTAGATTGAGAAACAAGAAGTGTGAGTTGTGTTACACGAAGAAGAAGAAGGATGAATAGTTGTGGCTACTAGGTACACCAACATCATACATCTCGTACATGGAGAGAGAGAGAGAGAGAGAGAAAGCATCATTGCTTGACATTAGTAACATGCGAATCTACCAAATGCGAACTAACCACCACCACCCTGACTCTTCTGACTCCCTTGGAAATTACCGAGATTCAGAGTACACACATATAAATATATGGACACACAAGCTATATAACTTCTACACGTGCTTTACATGTAACTCAGATAAATCTAAATGAAAGAGGAAGAAAGTGAAATGGGAGAGCATATTCGTGTATTTCATGAGAATTTCATTCCAAGACATGCTTCCATGAAATATAATATCAAATAACCCGTGTTGCGTTCAAAACTCTCTTGGATAAAAAAGCAGAAAGAAATATGAAATGGTATGGCTGAATCGTTGAATGTTGGCTAAAGAATTTCCAAGAATCCATTACACAGTACAAGTTTCTCTCTGATTTCATAAATACCTTGTGAACTTCTATTACAACATTAGCAACAGAAAAAGAGCAGCAGCACGAGTCTCAGACATATTAGTATGTATACATATTACATAGGTACTACCTTTGTCTACGAATTAGAGAATAAATAATGTATATATATGTGTACGTGTATATATGTACATAAAGCCAAGGGACTTACGTGCAAAATCCACCGAAATTTATGATGATCCACCTCATCCTCATCAGCACAAGGGGATGACTGATTTGTAGAGAGGAAGATTACCAAAGTGTAATTTCTACCAGGGACTAAATCATACAAAATACATCCACAGTCACAGCCAGGTGTGGTGCTAATGTTCTGTTGTTGTAGAAAGTGGTGATGGTGAAAGTCATGGTGGCCCAAGTGTTCTCGGGGCGGACTGAGACTTTCACTCGAAGAGCTCGTGCTGTCGAAGATGTACATGTCCTGAGGACACTCTATATTGTTATCACAAGGCTTCTCCTCAATAGCATCACCCTATATTAACATCAGAAAACATACAACTATGTACAAACGACAATCACAATAATAATATTCACTTTATTAGAAGGAGTCAGAGAGAGAGAGAGAGAGAGACGGAAATTAAAGGAATATAGAATGTGAATCCTAGAGTCGTGAGAAATGAGAAGTGCTCTTCATCATAATCATCATCATCATATTTTATTTATACCACTCTTTAGAATGACTGTGATAATTATCATGATTATGTCTCAGAGTTTAAAACTCGGCGTGTAGTCTTTGGCTCTTTTTCTATACTAGCACAAGTTCTCTTCCATCAAGATACCAAGACACAATATAATGCTCTAAGCTCTCTGTAGTACAGATATGGAGATTTAAACTTTCAACATCAAAATAATATTATGAGAAATGTTTGCCGTTTCGAAGGACTATGCAAGGTTTCGGAGGTTGGAACTTGTTTTCCCTCTTCTCTCAAGATATTATTTGATCACAAAATCTCATTGTCAGTTTAAAAACTTCAAAGTCAACCAATTCGGTGTGCATTGGAGTGAAAAGTAGAGAAAGATGTACAATAAGCTCATAAAACAACCCTACTTTTTTCAGACCGAGTTTAGATTCATCTAGTTACCATTCACCAAGGGAGCAATACTACACATAGAATGTACATAGTTCGTTCAAGTTGATATATGATGATTACGTTGATGCCATCATTTGCATGAGGACAGAAAAAAAGTATGAAGTGACATAATAAAATCTGGAGCTGATTTTGATGATGATAATGCAGCTCCCTATTTTATTTTCATATTAGTTCTACCCCAGATAGTCTAGGAAGATACAAGAGACTACAGCAGTCAATACTACAACACTGAGAAAATTATATGATTCATCCCTTGGTAAGGAAATGGGAAGTGGAAACCACAGAAAACGATGTGATGTACTATTACTGCTATAGAAGATTAGAATGAGACTGTGATTGCAGATCGTAACATGGCAGTAGGAAGAACAGATTCTCCTTTTTAGATAAAAACATTCTTGGGAGTTTTTTATAGGAGATAGTTTAAGTAGACGGGTAGAGTGGACTTACTTGGCAAAAGTTAGCACCCGAGGATGGAGGTGGATTGTCACAAAATCGGTAGCGGAATTGTTTCCCCTCTAGTCCACACGAAGTTGAACACGGAGTCCACGAGCTCCACGGACCCCATCCTCCATCTAATTAATCATGCAATTAATTTCCAAGAAATTCATTATTTATTCCACAATACAGCCTACAGATGATTTCTATTCTACAAAAGCAGGTATACGTAAATCCATAACGCAACAAAGCTCATCCCACATCCATTATGTAGAATATTGCATCATTGTAGGGTACAAAAAGGGAATGCATTTCTGCGGGACCAAAATAGGGGCACCCTGGTGTTGTCCCTTTTATTGGAATCCTAGCAGTGTTTTACTGGAACCAAGGGTTATTATTTTGTTACTAAAATAATGAATTGAAAGCTTTTACTTGTCTCTTTTTGGGCGGAGATGATAATATAGAATTGTTACTCTGTATACGCCATACAATAATGATATTATAATCTATTAAATGAAATAGCACCCGATAACAATGTGCTTTATGGGAGCATTACTGATCTCAGTAGTAGTAACTAATAATAATAATACTAACAATAATAATAAAAATAATAGTGACCTGAGAGCTTGAGAGGAGGATTTGTAGGGATGCATTTTTCCACCACAACTGTAACACTGTCATCCACAGCTGTGTTGATATATTGGAAACAAAAGCGAAGGAACCTGAAATAAATAGAATCGAATTTCGAATAAAAGCCATTGACAATAAATTATTTCTCATTTCACTGATCATTGCCCTAATGACTAGTAGTCCCTACATTAGATTCATTATATCGATATAGGTACATAAAATATGTAGGAACCACGGAATGTCATCACAAGTAAATCTACAATGGTACTTTAAGGCCCATTAAACCGGTATTATTAGTTGGTCCCAGTCTCAACAAAAATAGACATGTTAGTTTGACAATTGCTTTGTTTTCCAGGACGAGCGTTGGAAGTGGCTTATATTCCTTACTGTTCTGTTCCTTAGGGTTTTATGTAATCGCTTCAGCAATGTTTCAGGAAATATGGGAGTAGTACATAGTAGAAGTAGTAGTGGGGAAAGTGGTGATAGGAATTAGGTGGTTACAGGATTATGGATTTAAGCATGGGTGAAAGCCATATTTATGACAAACCCCCTTGCTCCAAAGGATTGACTAGACATAAGAATAGCTATGATTTTCTCCGCTTCAATTTTATATAAGACATACAAAGCACCGAAATTACAATCCAAGACATCCGAGCTTTTAAAGCTACAATCATACCAAAGGAAATTCTCTAGTGCTCTAAGAATAAGATGTTGATGGTGGGTGCCCATTCGAGAAAAAAAATCTAATCCTTTTCTAAGTAAGGACCAGTAGCAGTAGCAGCATCCAAAATGACTCAAACCACCACAAAACCACTATCCTTATACCGAAAAAAAACAGAAAGCTTAAAAGCTGAATGTCCTTATAGAATGTAAGATTACGGTAGGCACACGTAGTAGTAAGGCCGGGTTCATAAAACGTCTTTTTTACGCCTTTGAAGCTCACTTTCACTTATATGATTTTTTGCTCAATTTACCTCGACTAGCAATAAATATCCTTCTATTCTGGGATTCCTTGTGAAGAGAGCCGTCTGTCTTTCACTCACTCAGCCACACGTGGGTATTTTATATGATCCATTTCAACCCTTATTTGCCCCAGGACGAGTGCTACATAGGTATTATTAAGTATTCTTATCTAACTGAATAACGTAAAATGGAAAGAGAACTTTGGGATATAGTTTAGAGATTTAAGGTGATGGATATAATATCTCTTATATACGGTAATATATGTGTCTCCTTTTAAACAGGTCACCAAGTCCTGGGTTTATTGACTTAAATTTTCTAACAAGTTCAGCTCGAATTTTCAATTACTTTCTCCACACTCCTTCACACACAACCTCATCTCATGCCCATTTAGCCAGCCTTTCGATTCCTCAACTAAATTTCTTGAATTTCTGGCTTCTCTCTCCATGGGTCCTGTCTGTCTTCCTGTAACCAAAACCAACTGGCTTTCTTCCTATAAGTTTACTTTATACAGTGGTCGATATATATTTATACTCGGCTATTATATGGACACTATAGTACATTTAAAGATTTACTAGCTCTTGAGGTTGTAGCCAGACTAGGTTAAGAGGTCTTGTGGTGAAAGTAAGTAGGTCTGCTCTACCTTGAGTACACATGTGTGTATAGTTTTTGAGTTTGTTCGTTCTTGTTATGTGTGTGTCTTTTTAAGATTTGTAGGAAGAAGAGCAGTAGGAGAAAGTAAGTAACTTACCGTTGAGGGAAGAGATT
>JAQGBQ010000110.1:0-41105 GCA_034698485.1 Vertagopus arboreus
TAAATAACACTGGGACAGGCAGAAAAAGTTGCCCCTTACATATTAGTATATGTACTGTGCAGAGCGCCGCATGTCCGTTTTAATGTTTAGATGAACCTTTTAATTACAATATTTTTTTTTGCAAACACGAAATTTACATAGATATCTTTGTATAATTATACTCAAGAGTTGTGTGTTAACAGTAACAAACCAAACATCAAAGAGATTTAAAAAAAAAAAATATTATAATATTACTGCTTGCAGTAAATATTTTTCTTTTCAGTTTGGCATCCCAATACAAATGGTAGTGAATAGCGTGAGAGCAGAAATATAAATTAATATGTATGCACTATCCGATTTAAAATACCACAATTAAATTATTTCTTTCCATCCAGCCACACAAAATGATTAGAAGGACTAATTATTATAATTAAATATACGAGGGTTGATTCATAAATATTTGGCCAGTTTTGAATATCTTCATCAAAATCCATATCATATTATTCCACATTTGTAGGTCTGCGTGTACAGTATCTCCTCCGGCCCCACATATCCAATTTTGAAAACCAATACGGCGTTGTAAATCGGAGTTCCCGATGCAGAGCGTAGGCTACTTTTATTGACCCCGGGTCAAAGGTCAGGGGTCACCCACTCGCTTTATAGGTCAAGTAATATATCGTTGGAGTCCAATCCACTATTGTATTTGACCCTGTGACCTCTGGGTTACGAAGATATGATCCCAAGAGTGACCGAATTGACCTTATGTTGGTAAATAGCCGATTAATACGTCATTCGAACTAGACCACATCCCCAAATGATTCCGTAATCATCTACAAGACAAATATAATGTAATTGTCATACAATGGTTAAGTAATTACTTGGTAATAACTAAAAAAAGTCAGAACAATCAGAATACACACTCTTGGGATATTTAACTGCCTGCTATTTTTTTATGACTCTAAATGCAGTTGTAAACTATAAATTCTTCTAGAGTCTATTAATTTAATTTTGAACTAACAAATTGATTGTTTTTGTTTTTCAATATTCTGATAAGAACTTTACGAAAAATAGGTTTTTCATTATAGCCTAAAAATTAGTATTTAAAAAATTGATTTTACGTAGTGTGTTACTAAAGCGGAAGTTAATTAAGTTTATATTGTTGATTACTGATCAAAATTTTAGCACTGTATCGTTAATTTTGATATTAAGGATCAAAATTGGCCAAATATTTGTACATGAACCTTTGTATAAAGTCCTGGAATGATTGAGATGTTAGTTTAACCTCACGAACATTATAATTCTAGTTAATTGACGCATTGTAATGACGGAAGCGGTTTATATATCGCTAATTCTTGAGCTGATTGAACAAAAATAATATTTATTTTGAAGGAAATTAGATCATTAATATTTATTTCACAGCATATTTAATTTTATTAATTTACCAATGTAATTTGAAATTGAGCTAAATGTAAGGGTTAGTCATTCACAAAAATAATTTATTCAATCAACATATCTTTATGCATTATACAAACAATTTAATTACAGGTTCACATTATAAGGAATGGGTCAAAATGGATTAACCCTGTCAGTGTGTAGTACATAAGTATGTATTTAGTCGGACGGAATTAATTTATCACCACAATCGATAACAATAGTTATTCTAGAAGTCTTTCTATTGATTTTTTAAGCTGTCGCTTATGCATTGCCTTTGCTCTTTTGGATGTTCCAGAATTTTTGCAACCTTTCGGGTTCGACAAAGTTGTCCGCGGTTAACACATAAGTATTGTCTTTTCCATAAGGATCGTGTACAAGATGAGGGTCGATTTGGAAATGCTCCGAATGAAAGGGATACATATTAATCTTCTTTGCACAAATTCCGAGAAAAACATCATCCAATCGGAGGTATTTCGTGAAGAATGAGGCATAATACAGATCAAGTACTGCCGGCTTAGACATTACTATAGCTTCTGATGACACATAAGGGGGCATGTAATCAAATGGGTATTCCTCAATGGGAAGAAAGTACTTTGTCCCTGTAAAAAATTACAACAAATACATTTAAAAAAACATAGTTAAGTCAAAGTAGCCGTTTTTATGCGTTAAATTAAACAGTTTTCGTATCAACGTTTTGAAAGTTAATCTTAATTTTCATCATATATTTCACATGCAAATAAAATCCAGTTGGGTTAACTTTTAAATAAAATTAAAAGTTCTGAATTGATGAACAAATTCCAACAAAATTCAATATGAAAACTGCACGGTTTGAGTTGAATTTCATTATAATTACTGGACCAAAATGCTGATTAAAAATAAAAATTCGTACCCAGTTTATGTCTATGAGTTGCACCAGAGCGTACGTGTCCAGCATACAACTTAACATCTTCAGCCATATCGATATCAAAATCTATCGGCGAGTTTTTCCAAACTTTTATAGGCTTTTTAGATTCCATTGTCTTTTCGTTTTGAGAAACTTTATTCTTTTTATTATTTTGTTGATTGTCTTTATCAGAAGCTAAATTATTTAACAGCCAGTATTTGGAATCTTCTGTTCTCACAGCTCTACGGGACCTTTGAAGTGATGCTTTCAACAGTCTTTGTTCATCCAATTCCTTCTGTTTCTCCCAGTACATCGGGTACTAAGGAATACAAAATGTGTTTTAAAATGTGATTTTTAAAAAAACAAAAGTACAGTACATGTTTATAAATCAAAACAAACCTCAGAAGGATGTCTTATGAATTTCAACATATTTTTAACCGAGACATACATCCCCTCATTAACGATAAGAGCAAATCTGAAATTCGGACATGTTTCCACAAGCCATCTTAATCCCATTGTGGTTTTGACCGTACTATTGTCCTCAGAGTCATGAAAATCAGCTTGGATAATGTCCCCATATTTTTTAACTTCCTCTTCTATTGCATCGTTCAGACTGGAAATGTCAGCCTGGTCTTGGCCTTCGTGTATGAGATTATTATCAATGCCTTTGTCAGTGCCCAGAAGAAAAACTGTCTTTAACTGGACATCTGAGAACCTTTTAGGATTTCCCCATGTCGCCCGTATTGCAAATCTCGTATCAGCGTTACGTGGGGCTGACTTGACTAGAATTATTAAACGATGAGTTCCATCTGAATTCCCACAATCTTTAGTGTCTTTGTGTATGAAATTGAGATTCGATGCGACTTGATTTATCGGGTCATGGGACACGGGTTGATTTTGTCTAAAATTTCAAAATCAAAGCATTCTTAATTGGTATTTTTTTTTCATAGATTTTGAAAACCAGCACATTTAAAAAACCAACCTGTATTTCTGTACAAGTAATGGAAAGTCCGGAACTTCTAAAGGATATGTAAACTCGGTGTTATAATCTTTTTCAAACAAATGCCGGTGTAGTCCAGTCAAATCGCTCACAAGTAAGATAAATCCTACACTGGAAAGGTATACGAAGACTCGTTTCATGGATATCATCCTCATTTATTATTATGATTTGTTCGAAATAAAAGCTCGAAAATGACTTAAAATCATGAGTATTTACTAAATTCTAAAATGCAATAAACTTTTAAAGAAACTAAAAATATTTTGAGATTTTTTTTAGGGAGGATTTTATTATTTTTATTTATTGAGATTCCTTCCTTCTTTCCTATACTTTTACATTTAATTGATCTTAATCGTAGATATTTTAATCTCTTGGGTTATTTAAATACATCAGATCAATTAAAATTGATAAATTAAAATCAAGGTTAATAGAGGTTACAAGTTACAATTCTTTATATAAACAAAAATATAAAAAACATGTGCTAAACCTGCTGCGAAGCAAGAATAGAGGCGTAAGGATTACATTATCTGTTTTCTATTAAATTAACCATTTTACAAATAATTAAGTTTTGTTACAAATAAATACATAATAATATAGATATTAGCATTATTGTTTAAAGCTGTTGGGTATTTAAAACTAAAAGCATAAGAAATTATCCACCCGAAAACACAGATCTATTCAGATTAATAAATTTTCTAATTGTGCCTTTTCCCCAAATCGGTTTCTGTTTTAACATATTTAAAAACTTTACAGATATTTTTGCCATTTAAAATAGGTCTCTAGTTAAAAAAAATATGAAGCCTCGTTTGAACATTTGACCTCAGCCTTAGAAAAGACAACGTCGGAAAGGTTTTTTTCATACATAATATTTCATGGGGATTCCCATTTGCTTGAACTTTGACTACTTTTTAGCCCAACTCCGAGGGCTTATGGAACCGTGTCAGTGTCTGTCCGCTTGCACGATAACTCTCTTTAAACTCGTCCGATCGATTTGAAATTTTGCACACACGTTCGTTAGATAAAAGTAGAATATAAGTTCGAAAATGAGCAAAATTGGTCAAGGGGTTGACCCGTGGGGGCTGAAAAGGTGTATGTATTTTAACTTAAAAATTATAAAAACACATATAAACGGCTCAGGCACTTTAAAACTGCATGGTAGTAGATTTAAATAACAAATACATAGTTTGATTTACAAAAATTTTGGTCATAGTGACCCTTTGGGTTAACCCCCACGGGTTTTTGAAAAATTGTCACAGAAAGCTGAAATTTTGCATAGTGACAGTCTATGAGTCCTAAATATTGAATAGAAAGTTCAATTTGTATTGATATTTGTTCCAAGTGATCTAATGAGTATTAATAAGTAACCCCCACGGTTTTTTTTAAAAGGGTTTTTATCCATTTGCAAAGAGTTAATCGGAGTGGGGCTCCATGAAGTTGCACGGGAAAATTTAAAAAAATGTTTACATGCTGTTGGCAGAACAGAATTAAAATATTAAAAGACACGTCAATAAATTTGAAAGCATATTAAAATAATATTTTTTGTTTTGTTTTTAAATCTTCACTCTTTCCTTTAGCCCCCTTAACATTCGACCTAGGCCTCTTTAATTGTTTTCATATGCATTTTTTCATACCGTTTATAAAATGACATTTATTAAAATGACCCTACGGCCCTTATGGACCTTGGATACGAATAAAAAGCGGGACTCCGAAGACTGGCACCTACACTCTCATAGTTCAACCCTTTATTTCTCACAACTTCGTTTTACACTCACAGTTAGGCGTGAGGAGTAACGAACTTTTTTAACATTTAAACACCAAAATACACATTGCGTCCATTGTCCCCGGGAAGAGGAGGCATTGACCCTCTTTCATTTCTATATGGAATTGTATTTACAGGCGAATCCCTTGATATACAATGATGCACAGATGAGAACAGTGTGTCAGTTGCTGCTATACTCAAAATATGTAGGTATGCCAAAGGGCTTTAAAATGTTTCAATTGTTCATCCTCACTATCTATGCATGTCCCCTCCAATGTTACTTTTTATGTGTATTAGAATATGTGCTTTTTACAATGTAGTAGGGCAAAGAGAGTTAAACCTCTACTTGTGTTTTTTAAAACTTTTTTAGAATTCAAACCTCGCCAGACAGTCCGTACTCCACTTTCCATGTTCTGCGGCCTTGTCTCTTCCTCTAAATTCAAAAGGTTCTAAAGCCTTTAAAAAAGTTAATTTGTGGGGATCAAAATTATATAGAACAATTAATTATAATCACTTTCTGTGGATTTTGTTGGGTGCAATTTGATAAATAAAGTGGATTTTAATAGAGTAATTGTGACGATTTCCGGCCGCCGACTTGTGACTTGTGGATAATTTACTTGTTGTTCTGTGTCGAGGTCGAATCGGAATCGCCCATTAGGATTGGAGCCGGAGTCGGTAAGTATTAGTAAATTGTAAGGAAGTTGTTATTGTGAATTGAAATTGCAGGATAGTAAATTTAATTGGCACAATTTATATGAATTGATATTATTGGTATGGTTTTACAATTTAAAACGGATCGATTAGTGTGGAAATTGGTGCAAGTGCAGTTTACTATTAAATTAAACAGTTGTTAAGAGTTTAAGGACGGCTAGAGGTTAACGGTTGACTTTGAGGACGGTGTCACTGTCAGTTGTTGTTGTCGTCGTCGGGTTGCTGAGAAGTTCATGAAATACTTTGTTGCTTTCTCTTATAGCAAGTTGATATTATGTTCAAAATAAGTTGTCCAAGATAGAGTGGGTTCCGCACTTTTTTCTCGGGGTTTGGCTGAATCTAGATACTACATTTGGATTGCGCACCTAATCGATCCGAATTCGGGTAGTACGTCGACCGACTTGTCCTTCCTTATTCGGTAGATTCTTATAATAGTAGAGACATTATATTATGGCTAATGTGGTGTATAGGATAATATTAACCCTAATACCCGAGAATACCCGTGTTGCCTGCCCTGTAGTAAATATATAATATTAAACCCTTTACTACAGACCAGGTTTGCATTTAGGTTCATATATAGACTCTGAATGGTTGGCAGATTCTGAGAAGATGGGAGAAAATAATTTAACATAGTGTTACCTTGAGACTAAATTTAACTCTGGTTATTATTTACATTTATTATGTGTTCAACTTGCTCCGTTTATCTTCTTCTTTCTGAGCAGATCTTGGAGAAAGGCGGGGAAGGATAAGGCGAAAATCTTTCTTATCTAATCTCGTTGAGGTCACTTTGTGGCCGTCGTTACTCTATTTTTTAGATGTACCCCCACCCAACAGAACTGCACAACCATAATAA
This sequence comes from Vertagopus arboreus, assembly GCA_034698485.1. Taxonomy (NCBI): domain Eukaryota; kingdom Metazoa; phylum Arthropoda; class Collembola; order Entomobryomorpha; family Isotomidae; genus Vertagopus; species Vertagopus arboreus. Next base: position 6,617 of record JAQGBQ010000110.1, read on the forward strand.
TCACTTCTTAGAAGAAGAAGCTGTTTGACAATCTGGAATTTTGGACGAAGGACGGCTGACGACAACGGATTTATTGGACATTGATATCGATTTCAACAATTTAAAACAAAGTAAGTTGCGAAATAGTATTTTATCATATTATTAATATAAATAATATAGAGTATTATATTTTTTGTTATTTTTGAATTCTAGGGACCTCAAGATCTTGATGATGTGCATGCGAGTGACCCTTGACATGATAATGTCCTAGTGTGTGTTTTTAACTTTATCGTGAATCAACAAAGTACAAATCATTAGGATTTTTTATATTAGAATTTTAACAACCTACTCGAGGAATTCGATTCATTCATTTTAATATTTCAATTTTAATCGTCTATAAAAATAATTAGAGCCTCTCAAACTCTCAATACAAAAGTCAGTGACTTTTTAATGTCGAAGGCAACGTCGTAGATTTTTTAGTAAATAAAGCTTTAACCTTAAAATTCGCAACAATTAGACAGTAACAACAATTCCTGTTGACCTTGGATTGTGGATTGGGAATTTACATTTCATGTGAATGTACGGACGGACGACGACTTCATCTTACGAATCAGATATACATGTTAAGAGTGTCGACAATGACAATTAATTAAATAAAATTAATATAGTGTGAGTGAAATTCACGTGTGCTATTCAAGGCCTGAAAACATTTTCTCGACACCTGAAGACGTGCTGATTAATTGGACCGATTTTAATTAAGATACTATTCAAATTAATTTACGGGTGTGATTGATTTATTGTGGCAATAATATGAACAACTAAATATTTGACAATTTTGCGGGTCAATCGTTAAACATCATCAAAAAAAACAATCAACCTGTTATGAAGCGGAGCATCCCTTTATAAAACTCGGTTTTTAATAAATAATGGATGAATATTCAGATTCAAGTAAGTATCCGATATTATTATTTTTATGTTTGTTAACCTTAACCTTCGGCGGCATTCTTTATTAAACGGAAATTAGAATATCATGTTATTATTTAGGTTGCCAAAAAAATTAATTTTATTGGTAAGGATATGAGCTACTCATCTTGCATCAATATCATATCAATCATATTTTTCTTATCTTACTAAGGTTTTCTTATGCTATGTTTTTGTTGTTGAATTAGTTGGTTATATGCAATCTAAAATCTAGAAATAATGAGGGCAGACTTTCAGACTTTGTTGGATTGCATTTTTGTTTATAAAATAGTAAATTGACTGCGGCGAATTACAGCTGTAGAATGTTTGCATGAAAACAACTTGAACAACTGTCGAAATGAGATTACCTTGCGGTACTACTTTATAGTGTGCTAGGTTAACTATTCTTGTTGGTTAATAGTAGTAGTTTCGTTTGAAACAATTTAGATGTTCAGACGGCTAACCATTTTTACAACTAAACTAGAGGTACTTACCAGTGATGCAGAGATGGTTCTGAAAGTTCTGCAGTTTAATTCTGTTAGTTGGTTATGCGGTAGTTGGGTTTTGGTTTAATATTTTATTCAAAGATTTTAACCATGCCTGGTTAAAAAATTCATCTTTGAAGCAACATGCGGATTTCAAGATTAGAGTTCCTACCAAAAAAACTCGTATTTCTTCTTTTTAGACTTTCAAATCGACGAATTAATGAGCTTTTTTCTACATTTCGTTCCATAAGCGTTAGTGCACTCTGACCTATGGACTTGTGACCGACGGTCGCGTCGAAATTTCCATGTGGGAAAGTGGTAATGCAATTTACAAAGTATAATTTATTCTGAGGTTACAGGAAGGTTATAGATGTTGGTGATATGATGATTTTGAGCTGAATCTCTTGCGGTAACCGAAATTAATAAAACTGAAAGGTTTTTCTAGATTGTTTTGGCCAGCAGGGAATGTTTTTGAAAGTATTGGAAAGTTCTGGAATTGAATTTATTTTGTCGAAATCAGTGCTTAATTGAAAGAATCTACGAACTAGACCAAACAAATGATCAAAAGATCTGGATCTCGTTCCACATGAAGAGATTTAAATACTTTTCTGCATTATAGAAAATTGTTATTAGTTTTTCCTGTTTTGGGCGTAACTCTTGAACTTGAATTACGTATTGTAGATGTACATATATAGCCATCACCAACATCATCAAATGCCAAACAGATAGCACGCATTCCTCTTATAGATCATCCAATGAATGATTGCAATCATAACATAATTTCACGCATTGTGGCTTGGCTCATGTCATAACAACATTTAATTAAATACCTATAGACTAATAAGTAGCTTAATCCGAGATGAAAATGTTATCTAGAATCTATAGGTTATGCAAAGAATTGTAAAGCTCGCAAGTTCTATTTGCCATCAAGAATCATTATGCCAATCACGTTTTAAAGAATGGGTTTGGTTTGTTTGTGTGATAAATGAACCACGAGGATCGAGGAGGACATAATCTGCATAATATTTGTTATATGAGATTTAATGGAACGGAAAATGTTATTCATAATTCATATTCGATCCATAATTTTAGTCACTGGATCTGAAATTCTGTACATCGTTTCAAAATTTCAATGCCAAATTCCCCTCTGGGAATGGCAAGGTTGGTCGGTTGCGGTTACTGCTGCGGTCGAGCCGGTTTACAGATATTACAAATTTAAACTGACTGACAGATCTGAAGCTGGGTTAATTAATGTTTGCTAGTGACAGAGAAAGCCACAACAATTATTTAATGAGTTGGAATAGTAGGAATTTTAAGCTGATGCTTTTATTTATTGTTCTTTAGTAATATTGATACTGTTATTGACACGTTGAAGCATTGACAATACAATTCTCTGTATGAGAGAATGGAAGGAGAAGGAATTGCAATTAGGGACATGATGATTACATTCTTCTACACTGGATGCAATCAATTTATTTTATACCTTCGACCGTGATCCCCTCGGGGATGTCAATTGTCAATCCGTGTTGACTTCTTGCCGGTCCTTAATTGCTATCTCATCAGAGCAGTGCTTGAATGAACAGCTATACGTCTCATAGAGATTCGGTTTGGATAGTGATGGGATTCTCGGATTCGGGAAGAATCTGGAACAGAGTTGATTAATTAAGTTCTTCTTAGCTTACGAGTTTCTGGAATCCAAAGACCCATCGGTATGAGTTAATGAAAGTCTGTCAGGCTTGTTGATGGTTGTGTTGACGTTGGCAGTGCTCTAGATTCTAAATGTCAATTTATAAGACTACTAAAATATTAGAGGTATTACGTTTCAAGAGGATGGCTAAGAGCACTTTATAATGTCTGGACAACTAGGCTGGAAATGTGTGTATTACCTTAGGGCTTTAAACAGTAGAAGACAGATAAGTAAACGGTATTATTATGTTAACGGGACTTAAAGGTTTGCTCAGGCCATTGTAATCAGCCTACCATAAAGTTGAAGAACGATTCTGAATCATGAAGAATAAGAGACCAAGGGCAACTACAAGGGTTGACTCAATCCTTTACCTGAACCTCAAAGTTCTCAAGTGAAGTTCCAGGAAATTCTACATACCCATCATACGTTTTTGGTTGAGATATAATTAGACAAAAAAGGGATTGCTTTAGGCCATGTAGATGCTGAATTGATCAACGACATTCCAGTATCCCAGATCCCATTTTAAGAAAGGTACCACAGGTTGGATAGGTAGGTGGATTTATATAAAATTAAATCTGTTAAGGTTCAGAGTCCTTTGGGTCAATCATCTGTTGTTGTTTTCATTTCGGTGAAGGTTATCTGACTGTAACTGTCTGTGTAGAAGAAGAATTGTATTCGTATATCCATTTATCCGTGGATTTTAGATATTTGTTTCCAGTGATGAACGTCTGATATAATATGCATATTTTGATTCACAATTTTACGATACTGTACATGTTATTGCTATTATAACCACTGACGAAATAGAAGGCTGGACCTGACCTGTTGGTTATAATGGTTATGATATTGGTATTTTGGTACGTAACCTCTTTTCGTGTGGCTGTAAACCTACTCCTTCTGTTAATGGCTTGTTTTGCTTTATAATAATACTACTATATAAGCCTTCAGCTCTTCAACTTTCATGGACAATAAGTCAATAACGATACACAGGGAGTGTAAAAATCCTAAAAGTTCAGCAAGGCTTCGTTGGGTTCGAAGGTTTGGAATTCGATTTAGGATACGTATGATTGAACTGGTCATAAACGAGCAATGTAATTTTTCAGTTATGCGAGTCTTATTATCTTTGATTTTGGGTTGATGAATTTGAAACCCTGTACATAAAATGTACAATGACACTTCCAGCTTCTTTTAGCCTATTAGGTAGACCAAATTTACGACCGGAGCAAAATATTCCTTGATGAGACAATCGCTAACAGCTAAAACTAAAAGAATGAGATATTGGTATATATGATTTATATTTTGGTGCTGATGGTAGTTCAGTAATTTTTTTGAGAGAATGAAAATCATTGGATCATCAACACAAGTTGAAGAAGTAGTGCCCTTCCTGTTTTTACTTTAGGTTTCGAATCTCAGCCATTAAATCTCATCATTTTCCAACTTGGTAAAAACAAAGTGTGACATTTTGACTCTTAAGGAATTATTTCAACCTTTTTTGAGAGGCTGGAAACCTGGAAAATTATTTTCTTCCGAATTCCAAATCCTGGATTGTTTTATTGGTGTACAATTTCGAAGGAAATGGCCTAATTGGGATTGAGTTGTATATGTGTTATTTTCTAAAATTTCTATACTGGGTTGTTTGTTAAAGCCAATTATAACTTAGGTTGAGATTTCAAGAAAGGCAGAGCAAATTGTGTATCTCGTGCTCATAAATATGACTGAAGCTGGAATAAGAAGTGTATTTTATTGAAGTTTGAAGATTTGATGGACCCAACCTTATCGGGCAATGTGTTGTTTTGAGATTGGAATCCTAGGTTTATGACTTGAAACCTATGGTTTTGGTTTAACTAACTGAGAAAGAAGTACCTTAGGGAATGCACGTATTTCATTCCAACAATTTATAAACTGGGCTGATCCTGAAATTTCCCATTGGGTTTGAAGAATCAATTTTTGGTATCATAATATATTGGATTCCAATGGAGTGAATAAATAATTTAAACATTTCAATAGAAGAATTAACATGATGCCCAATTTAGTCCCTCGCCTTGATCTTGTACATTTTAGGAGGCTCAATAGAATTAAGAAGACTTTAGTTTACTCTGAAATATTATAACTGGAATACTGAAATATCTTTGTTGCTTATTAATATACAAGTAAATGGATGGATGGACATCAAGTATGGATTGTGAAGCATGTTGCTTGGGATTTGACAGGACCAGTGCATTTCCTCCTACTTGGTCTTTAGGTCTTCAGATCTTTATGGTGTTTACTCAGTTTAATGTCAATTGACAAGCAGTTTCCATTAGAGAAAGGTCCTAGGGAGTGTAAAGAAAATAAATATTGTCATCCATTTATATTTGTTGGGAGTAATATATTTAGTTTATTCTTTGGAAATCGGAAGAATTGTTGGTTTGTTTTCTGTGGCAAAGTGGTTCATGTGGTTGAACAACAAACAGAAATCGGTAATATTCTTCTGTAAGTGATGTAGTTTTTGGTGGTAGTTAGTTGTGTTAATGACATATGTTAGTTTGGATCTTGCTGTTCGAAAGTGAAAAGGTTTACTGTGTTTTTGACATTGGTGGTAATTAACTTATTGATGTTGTACGGTTGAGCGTTTTAGTTTAGAATAAAAATTGTGTTGTTTAATTAGTTTAGTGTTTACGTACAATGACCCAGTTGACGTCGTAGGATAAGAAAGAAGATGTGATAAGCGATATTAATAAATACCCGGTGATTGTGATTGCGATAGTAGTATTTATAAGGTGTTATATTATTTTGTTGTTGTCGTAAGAAATAATTGTGATAAGAGGTGAGAAATAAAATGCCTGCTGAACCGTTTCATATACTGCTATTCATACTCAGTAACAGAATCTAGAAATGATTAAAATTCCTAAATTCCTATTTCAAATGGTTGAATGAGCTGTGAAGGTTATGTGTATGTATGAAATATTTTTCTGAGCCGAAGATGAGTTGAAGGTCGACTGACGAGTATTGTCTGAAAATGGTCTGTTAGGTTGGCTGAACGAGTTTATCAAGTTTATCTGGAGATTAAGACGTAAACGTTTGCAAATATTCAGAAAAAGATCGTAAACCAGATTGATGACTGGAGTTAGCATAATATTAAATGAACGAGAGGTGAAAGCAAATAGACACATTTGTAGGTGGTTAAATGTTCATAACATGCAAAGTTCAATTTTCGTTTTTAAAATTTAAAAAATATTTTTAAATGGATTTAAATATGAAGTTTTATACACATTGTGAAAATACTAGTATTTTGAAGGTGAATGTTTGTCGGCAGAATTGATTAACCTGTCGGGTTAATGTCGAGACTTGACAGTCATATAATTTGGTAGACAGATTAATTAAATGTGTAATGAGGTGAATTAGTGGTAGGTTTAATTAAATTTAGTGACTTACAAAATACCGGCAACAAGCGAATACTAGTAAACTGTCTGTCTGTATTCACATGCAACGTGTCAGAGGTTTATCTCTAGGAGTAGATAGTTGATTGGTCCAATAATTAAAATTAATTATTCAGGTGCATATGGAAAATAGGAATTGACTATGAGTCAGATAAATCAAGAGCTGAGGAATAACATAGAACTATCTTTCTTCTACTACAACTATTCCGTACTTTTTAGGAATGTTGTCTTAGGGTAGAGATGGTCGATTCATTGCTTATCACACTGTCTTAAAATTGACGGAATTCCATACTCTACCTCTTAGATTTCAGCAAGAATTTTTATCTGTTGAGTTTCTGAAAATAAATAAGATTGAGAATGGTGATGAAAACATAAGACGCATCTTTATCATTTAATTTTTAATGTTTAATAGATAAAGTGTTGTTTTTGGATGAGTCACACCTGGCAAATGCAGTTTTAATGTTAATTAAAATATATTTTCATTACACATGCCAAAAATGCCTGTGAGAAAATATTGTAATGAAATTAGAGCTGTTCAGTGAACAAATGAGTCTGCGATTTGAAATGATATTTGTTCTTTTAATAATTATTATGTGATCCACTCTCACGCGGTCACCCGACACTTAAATTGGTTATAATTTGTAGATCTGACATTGAAAAGCTCACCTTACACTTTTTCAATTTGATATTTAATCATTACAAAAACATGAAATTGCTAAATCCATTTGGAGCAAAGTGGAAATTTGAGATGGTTGTGAAAGTACATCATTGTATATATGTAGTTGATAATGGATTATTTCTAAATTATTCCGAGTATCGAAAGTGAACAAAAAGTAATGACTAAAAATAAAACCGAAATTCGGGTTCAGGAAACGAAACGAAGGTTGCAGGTGGTGGATTCCAAGTTATTAAAATGGCTTTTAAAAAATATGAAGCAATATTGATGAGAAATATAGATAACTATTTTTATTTTTTTGTATACTTTGAACTTTTTATCAACTTTTTCATGTTAGGTATATTGTTTAGCAAAAGTTTTTGCAATTATCTTCTGCTCCCGATATTACTCTGAAATTTCTGAGTAAAAAAATGTCAATTTAAACATACGTACCTTGACAATAACTAGGCAATTACTTGAAGCCTTTATATGTATATTTGGGCATTAGAATGAAGACTGCAAATTACAAAACGATCCCTTTGATTTTGCAAAAATATAAGCTCCTTGATAAAAGTGTTTACGTTATCGGAGAATCTTCATATCATTACTTCTCCAATTTCAAGAGATATCATTATACACTCTCAAGCAAGACTGCCTTGGTGGGTTATCGAATATAATATTATTTGTGGAACTTTAACTATAGTGAGTTGACGAGGTGCCTAATAATAATGTTGTCATTATGCACGTATCATCTTCATCCTTGTGAGGATGATCATTATGAAGTGATGAGAATGATATGATTATGTGATATTATTATGAAAGCTAAATAATAAAGTCTAACTAACAACTGGAAAATCTGATCATGCTCTTTCTTCTTCATTTGCTAACCCTCTAGCTAGTTGTTATAAGGTCTGAAACGGAGGGTAAGTTAAGTGTAGTAGGCTTATAGGTTAAGCATGATGAGGAAGTTAGTTAGACTTGTTATGGTTTATTTTCTGAAAATTACTCGGTAGCTCCACCAGAATTGTAACATTTCTCTATTTGTTGTGGGTATATAGAATGGAACGGTTCAGCACTCATTTGATTAAACAAGATAGCTAATTTAGTGACACAAATACTCTCCAAGGATGTTCTCGTACCACCAATCGTCTTGAACGACGAGTCGGGGTTCTAGTCGAGTGACTGAAATAACTTCCCTTATCGTGTAAAACACTACTGTAGGAAAACAATAAACAAAATTTAAACTCGGTCAGTCAGTTCTTCCCTAGTATTTCGATAAGGAGACAAATAGAAAAGGAAGCTGGAAAATAAACCACAGACCAAAGAGCTACAAAGATAGATAAAGCAAAGGTTGAGGGGATGGGATAACCTTGGTAGAGACCCAATTGTATTTAATTACTCTGGTGAGCAGTTATCACCAATTAAAGGATTAGTTAATTGCGATTAATAATTGTAACAGTATACGTGGTATATTTAAAGAGTGATTGATCGTAAACTTGGTTTGGTGGAAAGAAAGAATGTGCTTATATTGACGGAGTAAAGATTTTAAAAGTTATTGAGTTGGTAATTTTGTGGTAAAAATGTCTTCGTACTCCCAATTTTTTGACTCGTCCATCGGCTTCGAGTTTGGAGGATTCCCATTCCCGATGATGAATAACATGAATAATCATCGGATGGACACTGCTACTACAACTGCAGATGTCATGTGTGATGGAGGACCTTATCAGAATTACGGTATGGAAAATCACTCGTGTATTTTTTATTGATTGATTGATTGGTGAAAGATGGTTTTTGAGGTTGAGTGTGGAGTGGTTTATGGATTATCCATGTTTTTGTCAGTTCTGAATTTTTTTTAAACATATCAAGAATGCAATGATTAAGTCAAAATTTTAAAACTGTTGGCATATGTAAAATGATGATGGATCGCCATTTTAAACTTCTGGTTTTGTACTTTATGTTTGGTACGATGGAATATTGTTTAGGGAACCCAGGCTTTAATTTAAATATTTGTTCAAACTTTTAAAAACAACGTTCGAGCTAAATGGCCGTCGTATGTGAAGTCGTGTGTGGTGGTGAAGTGCGAGAGAGAAAGCTAGTGAAAGTCGAGTATTTGTCTCCAAGGAATTAGGTGGTGTATCCAGGATATTTGTGTGGGATGTGGGATAGAGATCCTTCAAAAGCATAATCATCATGAAAACATATTTTTATTTCAATCCTAGATTATATATATGTGAGTACTAAAATGAGCATGGCAGAAGTATTGACCAAAGAATACAGGTCTTTTGATGGTATTCATTCATTTAAAAAATCCATGATTCCATACATCCATAGTCTTCTACTTTTTCCATGTGTTGGTTACTTATTGAGGTTGTTGACTATAAAGCATATTTTTTTCCTCCAATTTCACAAACACCTCCTCAAAAGACTTTAATACTTTCAACAATCCCAATTCAACATGAAAGAATCAAAGGAAGCAAGGATTGCTTTTTTTTGTCCGGTTGTTTCATGCTTGTAGAGTTGTGGTACTACTCAAGTCAAGACTTCCAAAGAAGTTTCAAGTAAATTTTTCTTCTGGCTGTACCTTTAACAAGTAACAAAACTAACTACTGGTAGTAACAGTGGCAGCCATTTTTCAATGCTTATTTTTTATCCAACATTTATTGTATATTCTTCTCCGTGGTATTTCATTTAATGCACAGGTATCATATAAAAAGAAAAAGCCTGCTGTTCCATGTTTCGCAGTTCTGGTGTTTTGCAGCAGGTAATAATGGATGGTAATGAAACAAGGATCCACGACGAACAAGAAACATGCAGTCGTCCAGACTTAATCAGCGTAGTCAAGGGGCATATCATGAAGAAGTTTATATAAAAACGTACAACTACATTTGCTTCATGAATACATTATTATATTCTTTAACTAACCAGTGTTTCCAGCTATTGCATCCTATACTTTATATTATGTATATACGGGAATAAATAGCGACTTTGATTCATTCAGTTGGATGGTTCCATGAGGTGGTTGGATTTTTTTCCTAGTTTTTTTCTTCTTTATTTTATGCACCATGAATCTTTAGTTTTGCATGGAAGAAAATAAAAAGCAGACCAGCAGCAATGGTAATGGCAGTATAGTGGATATTTCCTTCCATTCTGCAATGCATGAGCTGGAGGAGATGATAAAAGGATTGAAGAATATCATGAATATTCACAGGTTTTTGTGAAGAAAGGAAGATGTAGATGATATGTATTATAAAAGGGGATGATAAACATAAATGAATGTCATTGGTTCCGTACTTTTGTCTGAAGTTTTGGTTAGTTAGTTGTTGATTGTAAACTTTATATATGTTAGCAACAGACTGGACTGACTGTGGTAGATTCGAAGATGGAGGTTAGGATGGATTTAAGGATGGTTGCTGATGACGATGGCATGGTTTTTCGCTTGGTTTCCTTTCAAGTTTTATTAAGGAGTTTTAAAAATCGTAATAAAAGACGGCTGGATTTGTAATTTGGAGATGTATTTCTGCATTTTATGGCTGCCTGTGGCTATATTATAGTTGTTGCGGATTTGAATGCTACATAGGGATGGTAGTTTTTAAAACAAGAAAGCAATGCCACGACCAGGCATTGGTTTTGGTGTTAATTAAGGCAGTAAGTAAATCTTGGTAGTCGTGAAATTGAAAAAAATAAAGTTAGAAAAATGTAGTCTTTGAAATAAGTTTTTGTACTGAAGCCATCCAATTTAGGCTTTTATGTCATAATCATGATTGTATCATCAGAAAAATCAAGGAGGTTTAATCAATTTAATTGCAGAATTTGAATGCATAAGGAATAATAAAGATAGGATATTATAAATCGATTTACATTTATGGACATGTTTGTATAAATTAAAGTTTTTACTCTGAATCATTTTTTTCTGGGCTTCTGTACATTCACATTTAAAGATTATTGAACCAAGGTTTGTTTGGCGTATATGGGAATGAATTGTTTTTAATTATTAGTTTTTCAACAAAAATCGTAAGTTAGCCCGGAGCATTTACTTCGCAGTAGTTCGCATGTTTTGAACACTTTTACTAGTGTGGCTCGTTCTTGTTAAGATTTTTTTTCCAGTCACAAGGCACGAAGAAATGATTAAGTCACGCCTTGGAAGAAGCCAGAAAAAGAAAAAGTGTTTGCTGATTTTGACCAGAGATTAATATGGAAATGGAACTATTACCATGAACCATAATACCATATTCCTGGACTTTTATTATTTTCTATAATGAACGTAATTTTACGCATTTGACTCACCTGTGCTCTGTAGATTGAAAGAGAATTAGTAAACAGTCCAAAAGGTGCAAATGCCTCGTGGTGGTTGTTGTCCTGCTGACAGATGTGTTTTAATAACGAAAATGATTTATTAGGATGTTGGAGCCAGGGTATTTAAAATATTTCTAAAAGATAGGCTTTGTTTTTACTGATGGTTAGAGGAATTTCTAAGCTTTAAAAAAAATTGAAAGAGCTTTTTGTACAACCCAAAAGAATCATGGTATTGTTGACCATTGTAATTTATTGTATGGAAATAAGGGAACGATATTTGCTCCAAGTAAAACTTGTGGTTTCAACCGTTTCTATATAAGGTAAAAGTTGTAGGTGATAAATGTTTCTGAATACAAAAATCTGGGCGACGATGTGATGACTCTGAAGACAGGAGCCTTAACAAAGTGATATTTGATCCTCGAAATCTGGTTTGTGAATCTTCTAATCTTTTTGTTGAAAGTTTTTTCAGTAGAGTCATGGATTTAGCAGTTTGATAAAATAATAATAAAAGGGCATAATGTGGGTTGACAAATAGATTGGAGGAGGAAAAGCAGAGAAAAATATTGTTCTTTTGAGGATCAAAAAGCCGTGTTTTGCCAAAACTCAACGATTGCAAAAGATTAGAGAAGCTGTGGAACAAAAATATTAGTTTTAAAACTTTGGACTCTGAGATTTAGAAAAAAGGTCAAACGTTTGAATTTCAAATCAAGTTAGATTGTGTGAACCCTTTGGAATATATATTAGGAAATTTATGCTAATCGTTAGCTACCAAGAAGACGTCAGCAGTTTATAGTTTTTTCTTCAAATTGACAATTTTATTTTTTGAAATCAGTTTCCTCTAAAAATCTTGGCATTTGTCTTTTTTGATTTCTGTCAACTAATAATCCTTGAAAAACTTTCTTTCATCATTACATTTTCCTGCTGATTTTGACAATCTGTAAAAGTTTAAAAGTTAAGATGACTCCGGGAGTGGTTACATATCGATCAGTAGGGATGGAGCTTGATTACCTTCTTGAATGAATATTCTTCAAATATTAAACTGATTTCTTATAAAGTCAAAAGGCAGGAGAAGTCTTGAAGTAGATGAGTTTTGGCGAGGTTGAAGACTCAAAATATAAATGGCAAATAGAATAAGTATCATAACATATTGAGATTATATTGAAAGATGAATGATTGAATAAAAATGTGGGATATAGATAGCCATATGGATAAGTTGTGAAAGTAAACGAATGTCGAGATTTGCTCTTGGAGATGTTCAAGAATGCATCGATCTGGACAGACTGCCAATTGCTGATACAAATACATACGAACAGCCATGTTACGCCATACCCAGGCAAACAAACCTTGAGTCGTCTTGAGTTGGTTTACGTTTGATCTCCTGCCAGCCTCAATGAGTTTAAATGGACGGAAGATCAGTCTTATCTCATCTTCTAGTAGTGCAAATAAAATCTCCTTGAGAATCTCGAAAATCTTATATTTTTTTGTTTTATCTAAAAACAAGAATAAATCACACATACATATTATGTAGAAGGCACTGAGCGGTAATTCGTGATGGAAAATATTTTGCCTTCTTTTTTTAAGAATGTTCTTTTAAGAACTTTCGTTTCTGACAATTTCCAATATTTTATGTAAGCTATTGAAGAACGCAAGAATTCCGAAATAAAAGATGTATGAAAGTAAGTAGGGCATTTACTTCAAAAGGAAATCGATATTACGTTAAATTACATTAGTAACATGTGGCAGGTACAGGGGAAAGTGATTAGAGTTTGGACTGAAACATTGAAGGTTGAAAGTTTGTATTTAATTCAGGCAAAGACCTTAAAAGCAAAACCTCACCTTTGTCAATATATATAAAGTCTGAAAATTAAAACTCTGAAAGGCTGAAGCTCTCTGAAGGACGTTTCGGGTTTGGCTTTAAAAATCTGTGGTATTGTTCCAGTGCATGCGACGAGGCTATAATGAGAGCATGTAAAGTTTGAAAAGAGTAAACTAACCCCGTAATATCCATCTACATAAATACACAGATATATTATATGCAAGTAAGTAATACATACCTAGACCTACTTGTATTATTTACACAGCCAATACGTACAGTTGGTAATATCAGTTTGTGTCAGGGAATTTATAGTTTGTGAAAAAGTTTGGGGTGAATGATTTCCATTTGATGAGCATTTTCCGTGTTTGTGCACATTATTTCTAGCCTCATGTATGATTGCTCTTTGCATTTATTCACGTGAAAGGATTGAAGTTTTTCAAGAGTATTATTATTATCAGATTTTTGTTTGTATGTTTAAGTAAAGATTATACAGTTGAATTACCACCTTGTGTAAATTGTTAAATGCTTTGGAGTGAAAGTAATCGGTTGGAAAGTAATAATGTTTCTGGACTTTTATTTAGGTCTGCACATTTTGAGTGCAATTTGATCATCCAGACGACCACTTTTTTATACCGTAGAAACAGAATTGATTTTAATTGTAGACAAAGAATGTCGGTGTTTTAGGTTGATTAGTATTAGTAATATAAATGTAGGTAATAAAACTGAAATTGCATGCATGTTCATTAACTGAGAAGCTGATGTAGAAAAAAAAAGTTGTTCGGTCTGGACAACGAACTTGAACTCCAGGGATAAGTGGAATTCAGCTTGACCGATAGTATACATCGTCAGACTAAATACACAATTCAATTTGCATGTGTACTAGTAATTGTTATGCATCTATTATCGGTTGATAAGCTGGTAGACACTCGAGTATGGAGACGCATGATGTATGATGAGATTTATGTAGATGTGGTTGATGAACTTGGCCCAACTAATCCAATTTCTTTCACCTGGATTCTCCAATCAATGATATGCAGATTTATATGTACAAAAGATTAGGTGGAGATTAAGGGAAATGTGGGATTTAATTTTAAATATAGGTGTGATCCATACCTATAAGAAGTTTAAATAAGCTATAGATATATGTATATTAAAGAAATATTCGACATTCAAGGAGTGTTTCCCTTTACGACGTTCTTGTACTTGGTGGAGACTCACCCGGAGGATTTTTAAGACGGAGACTAATTCTAAGAATTTTTTTGTATTAAAAAACTTTGCAAGTGTTTTAGATGCTGGTTGGTATTTGGTATTGAAGGAATTTTGCTTTTGGCAATGTGGGATATTCGCACCTAGTACCACCCACTAAAATATAGATGGTTTGGTTTGATACCCTGTTATCCAGGGGTGAATAAAATAATATGGAGTTGTATTAGAAAAGTTAAGTTTGAATTTAATTCCAGAAGGTTTGACTTTGACTTGGTCATTATTGTTATGGCTTGTTGGCCGGTCCATTGTCCGCCGAATATAAACTTTCCACTATCATGATGTGGTACTTTTAACGTAACACGATGGTAACATCATGTAACCTGCTATTCGAATTCGGCTGGTGTATTGATGGAAATGGCAAAAGAAAAAGTTGTTGGTTGCATTGTATAAAATATTATATAGGAACTTTCGTTAGGAACCAAGTTGATTACATAGTTTTTATATGATGAGCAAGATTACATATTTTATATTCGCTGAAGAGATGATGCACTGCCGGGGGCAGGAGAAATATTCTTGGATTCCCTAAAGCTTTAAGGAGAGGTAGTCTCGTATAAGTCTTCGTAGTCTTTGTAATCATGGACAGGTATGCATTGTTAGATTGGACGGTACAGAGATTCGTAATATCACAATAGTTTAAAAGTTTAGATTTGCATACAGACGGATAGACTACTACATCTTCATATATATAAAGGTGTGCAGCAGGTATGGAGAGGATGATATTCATTTCAAATCCAACGATGAGGTGGAAAAGCGTATGAAATCCCCTACGCTGACTGTGGTTACCAAATATTAAACATTATAGAGGATAGCAAGTTATGTGAAGTTCTCTTAAAAATCTCATGTGCGAAAAAGCCCAAGGTCAGTCCGAGATGGATGTAATATAGCATCAGCAGTCATACTAACCGCACTATTACTAACTAACTATTGCTAACTCGCTTTAGTTTTTGAGGGGGATACTCTTTTGCTCAGCTATCTTATAAAAATGTACAACATTGAACTGAATGTTGAACGCTGAGGTTGTTTGATACATGACTATATAGCAATGCAGAAAAGATGATGATAATATGCTAGTAGATATTGTTATTTGCTAGCCAACTATTAAACTAAAGGTATGTTCTGGTGGCGTATAATATTAAGTTGGTTTGGGTTATTATCAAGTGTTGTTATTGCAAAGGGAGTTCAACTCGAATCTCGAACCTCTCGCTGAGATCAGAGACCAAGCAACTCTTTTTAGTCAACATTAAAGTAGTACTAGTTTATCCAGTCAGTCAGTCACACCAGTCCATTGGTCTTATCATACCACAAACACAAATACATAGATTTACACTCTCCGTAGCTCTTTAGGCTATCAACTTTGTTGTTAGTATTGTGAGTGTCCTATTGCTTTTTAGCAAACTAGTTTTGTTACATAGTACAGAAAAGGAGGAGGTGTGATGAGATAAAAGGACTACTAAACCAATGAGGATTAAATATTCAAGAACGTGTGTAATATTAACCATTTTTACTTAACACTTGAAACCGGATAGTATAATCAGTCTTTGGATTTTTCGGTGTTAACGGGGGATTTGAGTCATGTGAACTAGAGACTGGGGAGAATACCGACCGACCTCAATATTATTTGTTACGAAGAGTTCTTGAGTTCTTCTACCCGGTCGTACCACTCTGTACATATAAACTCCGGCTTTTTGCGAACCGATCTATTTCCTTGCTCTAGGTCGTGTCCTTTTGCAATTTGAGTTTAGTGAGCTCGTGGCACTGGACGTGTCTATACTCAACTTTAACAGCAATTAATGAGAACACAACTTATTGACCTTTGAATTTATTGAAAACATCCGTGTTTAGAATTTTAAGCCGGCAAATTTCCCTTTGAGAAGTGAATTCAGATCAAAAGTATTTTGTTGCAAGAAATTGAAAATAATATTATCATCAGTTTCCAAAACCAGCCTGATATGGTGCAGGAAGAGATTCGAATAAGAAATCTCAAAAACAGAAAAAGACTCCCGAATCGAGATTACTTTGACTTGAATCCATCCAAATCATAGAGAAACGTGTTTATAAATAATTTCATTTGTTCTTCATTTTCCTGTCTTTTGTGTTTTGAACTGTTCTAAAGTTCAATAGATTTTGGTTATTATTGCCAATTACCAGTGTGTGTCACAAAAACCTAGTATTCTTGATTGTATAGCAAATTGTATATAGAACTTTGAAATAACTACTAGTAGCTGGAAACCTTAACCTTTAATACCAAATCGGATAAAGCTTTAAGCCAAAAGACCTACCTGTTTTCTGTTAATATAGGGTATTATAAAGAGAGTTGCTTATTATCCCTTGTGAATACTTGATAAGCAATTCCCCACTAGTTTGGAGTTGACCGATGAATTTTTAATAGGATTTTTGTGAGTTCCGTTCTATGGAATTGAGCCATTGACTATTCAGTATTGAATATCATCGAATATAAACTATCATTGGCATATATACCATCGTAAAACTCATTTTCCTGTTATTCCAAAAGGAAGTTCATTTGTGTCATCCACTCCTCGCCTTGGTCTATACGTACCCGGGTAGAACCGAAAATATTTATAAAATCCGTGTAACTTTCTTTAAATAATTGTGGGTGGATTTTTACGAATATTATTGAAACATTTAGTACCTGAAATTCAATTTTGTTGAACTTTGAAAAACGACAAATTAATAAGGAAAAGAAAGTGCAAATAATTGCATGGGAATCCCAAACGTTGCTGGTTTCTTGACTCACAAGTTCGTGGTCAGTTACAAAGTCTTCGTCATTGTTTTGGAATTGTGAACAAGTCATAAAAATAAATATTCCTCTGTTTCTATTTTTATTTCTTAGTGGTGCTAACAATAAATTAAATAAATGGACCAATTGTGATCAGACGTACCTTAATATACGTAAAGTTTTTGATAAATTAAGTAAATAATCAATCGGTTGAGTCTAAAACTGCAGTCTACTTACAACTTATCTTATATAACTTCTTGATCTATTTTGGGATACAAAATACTTGGTCTCATCGAGGTCTTCTTACTACTACAAGTCTAAAAGTCTACGCCAAGAACAAGTCGCAAGTTACTCGGTTGAGAATTTGCAAAAATATTCTACTAACATAGGAAAAGAGTTCAAGTTTATGTTACACTGCAACAGCAACCTACTCAATCTAGTTAGGATTGAGACTTGACCTATTTAGACCCGGTGGTGGTGGTCAATTTACGGAATGAAATTATTTTAAACTTTGAAATTACAGTGAACGTAAATTGAGATTGTTCCCATGAATGTTGCCGGTAGGGCCTGTATTATTTACAGCAACACTAAAAATTGTAGAACAATCGGTTATTCAAGCTGACACCCGAAGTAGGGTTGTTGTATATTTATTTCCAAGAGTCGTTTTAAACAGAAGGCCTTCAAAATTGCGGCCACAATTTTTAACCTGTCTAAAAAACAGACGGTCAAAATGCGGAAGGAAAAGCCGATGATGAGTGTCACGGCTATCATCCAAGGGGCCCAGAACCATTGGAACCCAAGGGGCAGTATCACTCGTAAGTACAAACTTGGAATTAAATAATTCGAAATTAAGTTTATTTAATGGAGATTTAAAAAATAAAAAAGTTATGTCTATGATAAGGAACATGCAATATTTAGGAAGCTACCACGACTCGGAATGCTTAGACAGGTCATGGGTTGGAGGTCAAGGTTGTAAATGATTAGGGTAATTTAATATGAGAATTGGCATAAGTTCGTTCATTGGTTGCATAAATGTGATACAGTTTAACAATTTATTATAAGTCAATGATATAATTTAATATTATGTGAAGAATGGTCGAATGAATGAGCTTATCATACTATGTGTATGTGTGTTTGTGATACAGAAAATAATTTATCAATGTCCTTTGGAAAGAATGCAACCAAATCCTTCTTGGTTGATTCAACTCTTGAAAAGTTGTCTTGTCGATGTCATAAAATAATATGTACGGTGGCATGGCATGAAACTGCAGTTAGTAGAGACCTTCCTGTGTGCTACTTGGCAATTTGGTATTGCGCGTTTTGTGACAGGTCAAGTTGATTGATTGATTTTCTATCGATCCGTTTGTCTCAAACCGAATATTATTAGGGTATTTTGGATTTCGGCATCGTGCCATGTGTCAGTGTTATTGCTTCGTATTCTTCGTTTTGTATTGTTCCTGTGTCGGTGAACTCTAAGCATGTGAACTTTAGACTTAAAAAGTTTTTGTTTTGTCACCCTTGTAAAAGTACAACTTTGACTAATATTTGTGTACATTGTAGTTAGCAAAAGGTGTAAGAATTGTAATAAAAAGTTTAAATAATATATTCCTAATATTTTCCTTCGTCATCTCCTGCTTATTATTATTGTAAGTTTTGTTAGTAGAATGGGTATGGAGGGACAGCAATGATTTGCAAAACATAAAAAAGGTCTGGATTTGATTTGTTCTGCTGATAGGATGAATGCCCTAGAGTTTTGAATTTTTGCAGATGGGAATAATATTTAAGAATACATACATTCAGAGCAAATAAGCCGCTGGACTTGTCTGTGTGTTATATGAGTGATGATGATGACTAGGATATTATAAATGAGGATGATGATAATGACGACTTTTTTGTGATGACAAATTTCTTTTCCTTTATTAATGAAAGAAAACCTTGGGCATTTGGTCTCTTTGATGCTTTATCTCTCTGTCAAAGTCAGATTACTTTTTATTACTTGAGAATCGAGGAGATAAAGATTATTAAGAAAGAATTACAGGCCTTGCCATCCATGCTATTCATTTCTGGCAGTTTAATTTCAATATAAACGAACTTGGAGTAGATGGACGATCTTGGTTTTGTTTCATCAGTTTTATAGCTTCTTCTGTATTCTGTACATAAAAATGGTGTAAAAACTTAGGAAAATAGTTGGCCAATTTTGTTTAAGTTAAGTTTGTTTAATGTTCTATATCTGTCACTTTCATGAGAATTCCAAGGATTTTATTTCGCTTTGTATCCATCTTTGTTGTGGAAAATAACTGATTTTTATATGCGTTGATTTTAGATCAGATTTTGTTGAAGGGTTCGGGAAGATGTTTGCTCGTTTAAAAATCGTTTGATCTCTAACAATGTTTTTGCTGTGAAGAATGTTCTAACCTACTGGTTGATTTGCCCGATGGGATTATTTTGTATTTCACAGAATAAAGTAGAACAGAACGACAACCAAGAAATAAAAGCGACTGGAATGAAACAGCAAAAATCTGCTGCGTTTGGCATCTGACAGTTCTGTCATCTGAAAAAAAGTATTTTTTTTGCAATGTTACATAAGCCAGTGTGTTTTCAGTGTTTGTGCTAAATTCTTGATGTGTGTGTTTATATCTTTAGATATTTGATTGTAGAGTGCAGTGTTCTGTAGGAATCTAGT
Source organism: Vertagopus arboreus (assembly GCA_034698485.1). Taxonomy (NCBI): domain Eukaryota; kingdom Metazoa; phylum Arthropoda; class Collembola; order Entomobryomorpha; family Isotomidae; genus Vertagopus; species Vertagopus arboreus. The sequence continues at coordinate 26,597 of JAQGBQ010000110.1, forward strand.
AATGTATTTGTTAGAGTATTTCCAAGTCGCCTATTATTACAGAGAAGAAAAGAGTCTAGTCTTTTGGCTGGTTAGAATCTGCACACACACACATATATATATGTAGCTTCATAGTTTCCAAAGGAAAAAGGCATGGAAGCATAAAATGTTGAAGAATAAAATGCTAAGAAAGCTGAAAAAAGTTTGCTTTAGTCGTTCTGGTTTCTGCTTTTCTTGAATAGTGAGAGGAATTCGACGATGGGTCTGTTTTCGGAAAGCTTCCAGCTGTCCATTTCCTAACATTTCCAAGTTGCAGCCATATTTCGTATGGAAAGGGTTGGAGATGTTTGTAGAAGAGCTAGGAATTCTAGAAGATGAGATGGCAAAGTTGACTACCTACAAATAAAATAGTGGATGAAGTTTCAAGTTACTTTTTTCAGTCCATATACAAAGTTATCTTTCCTGTTATCGCTAGTTTGGAAGAATTTATTGAGGACTGAGTAACAAATCTGGAATTTGGAACCCTTGTGGGTTTTATTAGTTTAAGAGTGTCCAAGTTTTACTCTCTTATGAGAGAATGAAAGATAGGATAACGGTTTGCAGATTTATGGAGGAAAGATTTGGCCATTTGGACAATGTCAGAAAAGTTGTGTATGTACGTTGATGTAGGTTTCTGGTTAGGTTAGTAACCTCGGAGTTTATCGAATTTGTGCTGACAAGTGAATGAGCATATCAATACGAGAATGAATGAAATAACTTGTATCTTTTATATTGTTAGTATTGATAATCTTATCTTCAACTATATGAATTAAATGGGCATTTCAGTATTTGCCTGTCAAATTTAGTTGGGAATTTGTAATTGCGAAGTTTGAAGCTGAGGGATTCTTAATCGAATTGGAAGTGTTATCAATTTTTTCATTAGTTTCATCGTGAATCTTATCTTTTCTCTGTGTGTGTACGATATCAATGTTGACCTCTTGGCAGCTTGCACGTTTTGACTGACAAGTAATCTCTTACTTACATATGCTTTATTGTAGTGTCAACTGATGACAATCAAAATGTTGCAAGAAGATGACTTTAAGGACGTTAGGAAATATTTCTGCATCCTGTGAGGAAATGAATCGGTGAAACTGAAAAGTTTCATGGAGTTTATAACTAGCTCAGATTCTAGAATGACAAAGATTCTTGAGAATAGCAAACAGAAAATTGCAGCCAGGGTCGCAAATGACAAAGGGCGGATGTCAAATAGTTTCGAAATGTCAATGGATTCTCTTGTTATTGTTACACGAGTATGATCTTTGTCTCGTTTATCTTTATCTTCCTGTAAAGCATACTAAGTTACAAAGAGTTAAAAAGCCGAAATTGGTATTGGGATGGCAGGAAATGTGACACATCGAATATTGACTTATGATAAAATGTTTCTAATATCCTGCTACATTCGTACAGCTGCCTATATTTATGACAGTTGAATTTTTTGTATTTGAATATCGAAAAATGAATTCCAAATCAGTACCCGGTGAAAATACGGAATTTAGAGTCCAGATAAAGCAAGCTGGTGGTTAGTCAAGTTTTAGAAGGTGTGAAATAAATACATGGCTAGAAATAATATGAATTATGGATGGGTTTCGTTTACAATTTTAAAATAGCTATCTATGATACATATCAGTCCGCTTTCAAATATGTTAGAGCTACTACTCCCAATATAATAATAGCTATAGTTTGACTGGTGCATTTTAAATAGGCATTTGTATTCAACGTTTAATTCTAAGGTTGTCTGTAGGAAGTAATAGAAGTTGTTGCATGTTGTGCATTATATTCCCATATTGGACATATTTAGATAAAATTTTAGAATTGTTCGAGATACTAAACACAGTTTCCTTGAGATTTTGAACATTTGAAATATAGACTAATATAGAATACTACTCTGCATAAAAAGCAAACGGGAGAGGCAGACAGAATATTTACATTTTTGAATTCTGATAAGAAGTTGTGAGACAGAAGGTCAGCTGCGACATGGAATTAATTCTTTGCATATGAATTTAAGTTTTGAGTTTTGAACTGAATTCAAAATAAGTAAATGTTATGAACTACAAAATCTCTCATATAGTGCAATTATCTTTGAAGGTCTTAATTGTCGAGGGTTTAATAAACTGTTGGTTATGAGATAGAAAGTAAAGCAAAGTGAAATAAATTCTGATTATTCCCAGAATCTTCAACCTTGGTTATGGTATTAGTACACAAGTATACTATTAACCTTTATAAATGTGTACTCATTCAATGACCTAACCGTCAGAAGAGTTTATAGCAAGAACGTTGGTCAAGTTTTGATATTCGTAGAAAACGAAATTAAACGATGGGATGCATGGGATAACCCTGGATGAACGAAGTAGACAAGAAATAAAGTACTTAACAGTATGAAATACCTGTGAAATGTTAATTGGCTTTTACGAATCCTAGTTAAAATTATATAGTTAGTGCTTCTGGTAACGTTAAATATTTTTTATGGTTCAGTTATATGGAGAGGTGAATCATTCATTTTGGAGACACGCAACTGTAGTTGGGTTAAATGCTCTCCAAAAACTTAACGTGATTACGTACGATTAACATTAGGAATGCACGAAGGAAAGTATTAGCAGTAGAATCTATCATGAAATCAGAATCATCTTCATATATGGAATAGAAGCATGGACAACCCACAGGTCTTTTGATACTTGCTAGACTAAACGTAGTAAACAGATGAGGTTTTAAAAGCTATGGATGAAGTTTCTAAAGAGAAGGTAGAAGCAGGTATGGACAAATGGAGATTGGACAAGTACGTAATACATTAAAAGTATAAAAAAAACGGTATGGATATTGCGATGGTAGAATGTTGATGTTGGGCTGTAATTGTGAGCTATCCTCTCTCCTTCTTGCTTGTCGGGCATTCAACTCTTTTCTGGAAGGATAAATAAATTATAAAGTACCTGAATCCAATTACGACGCATGTTTTAGTTGCGGTCACCAGGAATTTTGCATGCTACGCTCCTCTCTGGATACTTGATAATATTTTTCTTATGGTGGTTAATTTTTTTTAATACATATAAGCCCAAGTTTTAAGAGATTATCTTATCTTATGATATTTATACTGGAGTGTTGTAATGATTATGGTGGTGTGCTGGTGGTTTTAGTCTTTGGTTCTTGAGCTTGAAATGTCGCAATAAGAATTCAAGATCAATATATTTGCAACAGTCTACCTGTCATGAATTTGCAGACGTGGGTGACAGTTTGGGAATTGAAATTGCAATAATAATAGGTTTATTTGTGGGTTTCTAACAAAATCCAAGACAAATCTAGATCCGGTGAGGAAAAAAATTACAATCTTGTGGTTTTTGCTTTTGATAGTTTTTAGACAAGTAAAGAAAACATATAAAGAAGTAAGTTGTAAATTGTCGTGGGTGTAGAATTCTAAAATATAAGAAATTAGGTATGCATGACATGTCATACCATAAATATATAAAAGCAATCTCTGTCCACTCAAAAGTCTCAAAGATTCAGACATCCAACATCAACTTGGTGTAACATCATCAGACATTGACATTCAACATTCACTTTTTATTTTAAGGAGAGGATTTATTTATGACATGTATTTTCTTTGTATAGAAGATTAGGCTGTTGTATAGCCTTTACATTTAGAGATTTAAATATGTAGGTATGTCTGTACATTTTGTTAATAGCTTCATGTTTATATAACTATTTACATAAACTTGTCATTGTCTTTGACTCACTTTTTTTAGATGGAAGGGAAAAGGAAACATTAGTAATGAGCGTGGGGTATAAATATTATGTCAACATTTTAGTTACGGTTGAAGGATGAGTTGTGCCTACAATTTGTATAGGGTATTTACCCTAGATATCATAATATTTGTGGAGAAAGTAAGTTCCATTGTTAAATGTATTTATTTAGTCTCTTAATTTACATTACAAAGGCAAAGGTCGTTTTGGTTTGTATGAATATTATTTTGTCAGTGTTTGTAATTACAGACACTCACAGTGTTGAATTTCATAATAATCTGTTGAACTAGGAGTGACTAGGACGGAAGGCCAAAATTCAAAGAATAAAAAACGAATTGAGACTTGGCTGAGGATTTAGTTTAGTGATTTTGCTGTTGGTATTCAGGAGGTGATGGGTGGAATTTATCAGATTACATTCCATTGAAGTTAGAAGTAGACTACAAGACATGTCTATGTGTGGCATGAGGCTGATAAATAATATATATAATGAGTTTAGTACATTGACTTGCTCAGTTCCTAAACTTTAAAAAAATGCATTATGACGATCAATTTGGTGGTGGTGGTGGTATTTATGTATATGTGTGTTTTGTTATGTTGTTCTGTTTTCCAAGGGGCATTGGCATTGAATTGACTTAAACTAGACTTCATTTCACTTTACATGACAAAAACCGACTGCATTTTATAAAACTACTAAACATCAGACCCACTTGCCTATTGCCCTATTAGTTATTACCCACTATTACATAAGTAATGTTGAAATCATACTATCATACAATCCTACTAAATTACTGAAATCAATACCTTTGTTATTATTAATTCATTGCCAACTCGACTATCAATTTTCTCTTAGTGCTCTCATGTTCTACTCATACATTTCTGTTTTAAAATAGTAGGCTACGAAGTTTTATTTATACTAGTTATCATTTATTTACTAACTTTGAATGTGATGAAATAAAGCAAGGCTGTTTGAAGGCTCGGTTAGTGATCCGATGCGGTGGTGGTTCTTTTTTGAATGAAATGAGGGCAATCGGTAAATCGATAAAGTACTTGTGCAGATTCTTCTATTCGGCTATGTGGAACATAGTCTCTCTGCGTTTCCATTGTTGGAATGGTAGAGATTGTAGATGGTTTATAGTATTTATGTTAGGTAGGTTGACTTGGTTTGGGTTACTTTCCTTCTTAACTTGGAAGCTGGTAGGATGACCTGGAAAATGGAGTAAGATTATCTGCAGAAGATAGATTTGTACTCTAGAGAAGTGCAGACGTTGGTCATAGCAAGAAAAGTAAGTAGAAGAGATTGAGAGATAGCTCAAATGTTAGATGTTGAATCTACGATCCGAATCCGGGTAGCCCGACCTGATTTAAGGCCGCTCTTCTTGTGTAGAGGAAAATGGGTCATGCTCTGCATCTTTTTATTACAGAATGAATGAGGCTTATTGTGAAAATAGAGCTTGGAGTTTGAAACTAGAAGAGTGTCTAGCTAGATAGAGTTTAGATAGAGGTTTATGTTCCGTCCGATGTGGCTGGAAATGGCTGGTGGAGGTCGGATTGGAGTGGCTGCGGCTGTTTTAGCATATCAAATTACTTCTGGATGGTTTAGCTTTTAGCACGGCTTGGTTGAGATGTTGAGAAGTGAGACATTGAGAGTTGCGTCGCATTATATTATTAGTCCTATATCAAGTCCTGTTTGATAAGGTTATGATATAAATAGGCCAAGTGATTTGGAAAGTTTCAAGTTGGATTACATAAGTAGTTTGGCCTTTTTGTGTTTTAATCTCCGAAATGCCTATGTGCATCCGTATTAATATGAGACCCAAGGGAGTCTGGGATGAGTGGAGTCTTTATTCTTATTATTACATGATTTTATTATTTCCTAGATACAAGTAGGATCTATCATCTAATATCCGGAAAAGTTCTGATCCTGATGGCAATGTCCTTGTTAAGTTAGAAATAGCGTGATCGTAATCGTAAAGCAGTCTAGGACATGAAAGATATTTGTATTATAAGGTAGTATAGTGACGACACGAGGCGAGTTGATAATGTTGAAGCGTGTATAGTAAATGTCGGGCAATTTCGGTCTTTACTCCTAGTTCGATTGAGAAGTGTGACCTTTAGAGAAAGAGCTGAGAATTTCAGTGGGAAAGTTTTTGGCCATTCACAGCACGTAGACGTAGAGTAGAAGAGTGAATAGGCGGATTTTGCCAAGGGAACTGACGTCACCCGACGAAACCGGGTAGAATTCTAGGTGGAAGAAGGCTTTTGAGTTAGTTTTCTATGTCTTGCGTGGCTTTCTTTTGCACATTGCTTGTAGGATAGTGGCAGTATTGGCCATAATGCAATAATTTAAAGGTCGTCCAAACTGCTGACTACAGAGCTAACTTGTGCTAGATGAATGAAGGGATTTGTTTGAGTGAGAACGTTAGAACTTTGGTAGTTTTGTGTATGAAAGATGGAAATGGAGCGGAAATGAAATCGGAGGTGGTGGAATAGATTCAATAGAAGAAGGTATGGCCAAAATGGTAGAATTATATTTGTAATGTGGATATGTGGGTTGGCCTGTGTTTTCATAGCTTGTAGCAAGTTGATAAGTATAAGTGGCACGAACAAGAAATCCTTGTACTTTCTTTAGAGTGAAAGTCTTGGAGAAAGTTTTGTTAGAAAATTACAGAAAAATATTGAGTGGGTTGGGATTCAAAACTCATCAATTGTTTTCTGGAAATTTAATATAAGTGTGAAACTTGAGACATATTTATTTATTTATTTAATAGGAGTTAGAAATAAAAGTTTGAAATTAAGGATTAAAATGTAGCAATACAGAACAGTCTGTCCCACCAAGACTTTTGAGCCGTATGGCTGATGTGATGACGAGACAGAAAAGCTTAGACGAAGCCAAAGTGTCTAGATGATTAGGATGCTTGAATTCTTCCGAGAGTGAAGTTTTAGGTAGATTGTATGTATGTTCTGTTGGATTTAGATTTGTAAGTTTTTTTAGTGTTTTTTTGCATGAAGGAATATGTACAAGTGTTTGAATATCTGCTATGAAAATGAACTCCAGTATATGTAATATAGCGTGGATTTTATTTGTACAGAGTTTTTAGCATTAAAGAGGATTAGTTTTGTGTGTAGCCAAGACAGTTGAATTTTTTCAACGTAAGATCGGATTGGATTTTTAATGAAGATCATGATTATGTTATGTGATGGTTTTGGTTTGGTGGGTCGGCGGACTCGGTTCTGTCTAAAGGGAATGGCTTATACAAAGTATCCTGCTAGCATGTTGATTTTTGAAACAGTATAAGTGAAAACTAAGCATTAGCAAATCTGTGTTCTCTTGCTAACGAAGTAAAATGGCAAAAAAAGGCTATATATTTTAGCTTACCGACGATGATGATGATGATGTACGAGTGTAGTGTACGAATATCAAATAAATATACGTTGGCTTGATTGCTTCGAGAGTCAGAGGGACTGACTGACTCAAGGCCAGTCAGCAGAAGCGAAACCTTTTTTTTTGCCTGTTCCAAGGCGAAATTCAAACCCAAAGGCGTGAAGGTGACGTGAGTTGAGTTGAAAAATCCTAATGCACGAAGATTCAACAATATACAAAAAGTCCCAGCGCTTAATAATGTTAGTTCTTAGTTTAATGTACATGAAATATGTAATACAAAAGACTAAAGGTTGGAGAGGTATGCTGGAAGAAAAAATATTTTAAAAATTGCAATGCAATTCAACGATGCAAGATTTGAAGAAGAGGCAGTTAATGTTTTAGAATGAGATTCCTTCAGTTTTGTTGGTAAAGAAATCCTTTGCCATTTTTTGCACTAAACTCTGGCTCTGGCTCTTGTCTGTCGTTGTCATCTGACTTTCCTTTGTGTATTGTGTTAAACCTCATTACTCCTATTGTATTTGGTATGGATTGGATTTTGAATCGTTGGGTGGAATAGCCTTCTTTGACTATTAGTAATAGAGGCTGGCTCTGTCATGTCAATCTATTGTTCATTTAATGTTGAAGAGAAGATGCATGTCTCTGGCTCACGAACTGAATGTTGGTGAAAGCGAAGGTGTTTTTTCTTCGTTTTATGTTGTACACATGTCTCAAGAGGAAATAAATCCAAGGATGATATAATTATTTTTTTTATATATTAAATTAGTATTGGAGCATTTATTTCGTTGTTTGATATTGATTTCAGGACAGTGTTACTGTCTGTCACCATTAATACCTTTCTTACAAGATGAATAACAGTCTTTTGTCCGCCTGACCCCGCTTTTATTAGAAGGATTGGGAAATCTATATACCGTTCTTTTGTGTTGTATTCATTTACGTAACAATCCGTGACGTAAAACCGGGTAGAATAGCTTTATTCTTCCGGAGGAAATAGATTTATTTTCTTGAAGAATATGCAACATAAAGTGTGAATGATGGTTTGAATATGTTGATGCTAAATTTGTAAAGGGATTACCAGATAGGAAGGAAGCATTGCACTTTTGTTGGCAGTGTTGCTGGCTTTTATCGAAATTTGAGATTCGAGAAACCTCTTAAAGTATTTTAAAGACGCTTGAGTGTAAAGAAGCAAAACAGTCTTTAGATAATAGTTGTATGTAGGTAAGTGGTTTTAGACTCTATAGTGGTACCCACATATACACGGTGAAGCTTGACTTAAATTAAGGATTTTCAATAGAATTGATCCCACGTAATCGGTATGCATGGTTTTATAAAAATAGCCTTTCCCTGTCTCTTGTCTCAGAGTTGGTAGTGTTAAATTGAAAGGTAAAAGTAATGGGAGTAATGGTAGTGAGATACGATGTAAGGTTTAGTCTATCCTCTGTAAAAAAAAAAAAAAAAAAAAAACTGGTGGTGGTGCAACCTTAGCATGGTTCCATTAACCTATCCTTATACTAGTGCCATTATCTCTGTTCTATAAATCCCTGGCGTTTTGTCAGTTTTTAGTGCATGGTGGTTGAAAAAGTTTAGGAAAACGGTTGACGAAGACACACTTTGTTCGATACCTTAGTGGTGCAGTAAATAGTTGTCAGACTTTTACAGTATAAAGTTTTTACATCAAAGTAAAATTGGTAGATAAAATTTGACGGAAATAGATCGGTACGAGGAAAATTTATCGGATGTATTTTGTGATAGAATCATTACTGTGTCATAAAATGTATGATATTTTGAATAGATTTATCAGCAATGGATTTATGGCTATATGTATTAAATAAAGGATCTTGATAAACCGATGTGTGATGTCATGTGGGAGATTCTATATTTAAGTTCAGTAATCTCTTTCGAGTTTTTGCCTTACCTTGACTTCACTTGGCATCAACATGATATCAACCTTTGACTGAAAGTCTTAAAGGAGAATACATAAGCTGGTTTAAAGATTGAGAGGAAAATATGGATCATATCTGGATAGGAAATATGTACTGGTTTCCGTGTCTTACGAAGTAATACTTTCAAGTTTTGAATGAGTAACTCTGACGTTTTTGTCAATGTGATTTTAAAATATTAAAATGTCAAATACATTTAGAATTTAACATTCCTTCTGCAAGTGAACGAGGCACGAGGGATTTGGATTTCCAGGCCAAGTTTTTGTATATTTATTTTTGATCGGATGACTGACAGCATATTCTAGGGTTGAATGACTACTGGCAAGAGGAAGATGAAGGGAGATATATTATTTCTAACGAGTTCATAATAATGTTGGAATTTGGAATTCAGTTCGTCGCAGCTTCATAAATCTGGTGACTGATAGTTGCGGTGGTGGTAGAATTTCACCGATGACGTTGGTTAGAGATCGTTGGTTAGAGATGATGGATGAGCCAAGGTAAAAACCTTTATGTCGAAAATGGAAGACGTGATTGCATCGGTGGGTAGTAAAGGTGGTTTCCTTCAATCTTTGATGAATTGCTCTAAGCCATTATATCGGTGGATATAGATCGTGCAGCAGAGTGTACACTGTTAAAAATAATTTGCAATTTTAATTAAGTGTTTTAATGTTAAACAACGCTAATTTATTCATCGTGTACTATTTTGGGATGTCTGTACACGTACTAAGTGTACTACTCACAATAATAACATTCGTAACTATTTGGATGTTGGATCAGTTAGCTCACAGTTGACTGTGGATGTGTATTTAATGAGATTGCTAATGGCCCTTTAGGTATTGTCAATTTTAGCTTGGAATATAAATGATAATTTGATAATATTTTGGCAGTTCAAGTGGAAATACAAAGGCGTTGACTTGAAAAGCTGAAGTAATTTGTAGAATTTTCACATGTAATTTTATTGTTCAGAATGGAGCATCCTCATTTGTCTCCAAGTGGCATTGATGCGTGATGGATGGATATAATTATTACTGTGTAATAATCGTTTTGGAAGTGTGTTTACGTTGATGTTTCTATAATGGGATGATAATGGTTTTGTCGCAATCCAAATTTGGCCGTCAATTAACTTAGGACTGTGTTGGATTGCATCGTGAAACAAATGAAGATCTGCATTAAATTCGCATTAATTTGACCTATAAATGGAAATAGGGCTGAATATTAAATGGCTTGTGATAGTCGTGTGTACAATTTGCTCGGGGTCCAAATAAAAGGCCATGGCAATTTTAATAAAATTCGGTTGGTGGAAGATTGCAACGTATGTTAAAGTTAAAGAGCGTGTGGTATGTTGGCTGGTTTAATGATCTGTAATTGTCTTGAATTATCAAATTGCATTTTAACAAGGCCTGTATATTATTGTGCTCTATTTGCCTTGATAGGATGAATGACACGCTCACCGGAATTATTATATGGTGATGATTACTACAAGTAATTGTGGAACATAAATAAAATGACCATGCACAATTGACGAGTTGGACGAGAAACTAAAAATAAGTTAATTTAAGGGTAGTTTGGTCCAACTTGGTTATTATGTTTGTGGCATCTCTTGACGACGGCACTGTAGTGGATAAATATTACTAAATGAGATCAATGCTTCGTCCTAGAAATTAATCTTGCGTTTGTTTGTAGAATGTAGACTCGGCAAAAGTTCATCGTGACATTGGACTGGTGATTATCTCTTGTGGTCTGCTTATGCAAATGGTTCAGTATGTTGTGTATATAGTAGTAGGCAGGGGTCATGCATCTTTTTGATTACGACTGTGTGTGTATTTGCACATGTTGAGGTTGACTCAGATATTGAATGTAGAAAAAAACTATATAAGTTAAGTACAAGTCAACTCGGTAAATACAGATTTGTTTGGACAGACCTTGCCGTATTTATTTTTGCAATAGCAGCAATTTACGGCGTACCATCGTCCGATCCTTTCCACGTTTTTCTTTTATGTTAAGAAAACCTAATCTCGAATATTATTTGCCCTATAAATAAAATTCAGTAAAGATTATTTGCTTATGTGGAAGTTTGGATGTCATCAGAAGTCAAGGGAATTTAATTTCTCGTCGTGACCATTCTAAATTCTTATGTTACATAAATCATTATTTTTTTGTGTCAGTCTTCCTTCCTGTTATTAAGAAGTGAAGTGTTAGTCGAAGAAGATGATTTAAAATCTATTTGATGTCTGGAAACAAAAAAAGTTATAAATGCCACAGCCTATGAAATAGCAATATTAAATACTTGCAGCTGTTTGACCAAATGGTTTTCTTCTTCGCATTTCATATCAGTTCGTAATGTCCTTAGTCCATCTTAAAATATTCGTTTGCTTTTAACATGCTGTTTTCTTTGCAATGAAAAAGAAGGGAGTTATCTGGAAATCGCAAAATGTTTAAATGTTTGCAAAAATAAATGTAAACTTGATGCTCGAGTTCCGTGAATCATGTTCATTTATAAGTTTATGAGTTCATTAGTTATTTACGTTTGGAGTTGAACTGTTTGAAGGTATGTACGTGTCTGCTGAGCTGCATAAATCAAAATTAGAAAATGAAATGTGCAAGTGATTGAATAATTGATAGAATAGTTTGAAATTTAATTCTTCCTGGATATTTTTTGGTGTATAGCTGCATGGGTTTTTGCGATCTGTTAGGAATTCATTTTGATTTTATTGCAGTCAACAGTTGACATATGGCTTACCTGTTAGATTAGTTGGTTTCTCTGTGGATCGTTATATCTTTGGTCATCGTGATTGTAATATCGTGTAACACAATCTGCAATGTATCGTTTCTTGTTGAAGGTTATGTTCCTTGTTAAAGTCTGATGAGTTAGTAAGCAATCGTGATGTCTCATTGTCAAGAAATTCTTGTTTCTACTACAAAAATCAGTGTACATTGTTTCAGGATGAAGTAGGTACTCATTTTATAAAATGTATGGGTGTAATGAGAAGGGCTACCTTGTTACAGGGATCAGATTTGTTGTATAGATTCTAGATTCAGATTAGTTTGATGGTGTGGATATCGATGTCGATTGTCTACTGATTTTGTTAAGATAAAGAGAGTGAATGGACAAATAAGGAAATATTTTTGTGTTTAGGGAGTTAGATGTAAGGCTAGTGGGCTAATTTATCTAGACATCTGAAAATATTTACAATCATTTTTAGTTCTAGTTGTGTAGTAGTAGTTAAGCTAGGTTAGGAGAGCTAAAAAGTGCTGACCCTGTGGGCGTTTTTGTGACATTAGACACTTGAGTAATTTGATAATTTAATATAAATTTAGATTCTAGTGCTACTTAACCTCTTGCCAGACACCCCTAAGATGGGAAAAATTTAAAAGGTTATTGTATTATTTATTTTTGCTTAATAAGGAAGAAAAGATAAAAGCTAATTTTGGTGAGAATTTATGCCATGATATTTCATTCTATTGGCAGAACACGGATATGAATTCGTAATGCCTCTTGAGTCTTGACATATGTATGAAACTCATTTTTAGTTTTTATTATTTGAATATCGTATTAGCCTACTAAGCCTCCAGCTTGTTAAATTGTTGACTAAAACGAGTTGAAAGAAATATTTACTATTTACTTCATGTATAGTTCATATCCATCCACTTGTAAAGTTGAGGTAATGTGCCCGGTTGACCCTGAGGAGATTTTTTTACAGGCTTATTTACAACTTTTGGAAGTTGAGTGTTTAGAACGTGCTGGCATTATATTAACCAATGCCTTCCTGACAATTCTGACAACAAGAAATGTATGGCATCATGGAAATCTAATATTTTTTACAACGTGCTTTGTTGGGTGCTTGTACTCTAAAAGCTGTAGACATTTAAAAAATTAAAATCTCATTGAATACTGGATTATTATTATTAACAGGTATTTGTGTCTCGTACTGGTAGATTGTAAATTGTGGAATTATGCATGCATGTTTTATGAGGAGTTGTCGAGGACTGTATTCCATGCTCATTATGAATTCGAATTAAATATTACTACCTACATTCCTCATGGAGATGGATGCAATCGTGCATTTTATATATTTTTTATGGCTATTACATTAGAGGATTTAGGAAGGTGTTCTGGCATAATAATGTAGCTTTATAGCTCCTCTGGGTGATGAAGATAGCCTTGGAAGTGAAAACTTAATAGGGACTAGGATTTCTCATCTCGTGTTCACAAGTTACAACGTTATTCTGTAAAATAAATTGCTTTTGAGTTATCAGAGATGACTTAAAAAGCTTTGGAATGTTACAAGAGATTTTTCTAGGATTTAAAGTTTTAAACATGGAATGTGAAGGGATTTTATAAACATTGTCTATGTAATTTTTGTTTTATTTTAGCATGCATAAATTTGCATTTGGATATTTAAAGTCAAAACCAAAAGACAAACAAGTGAGTGTTGTGTAGTAGTCGAGGCTATGGTCTACTTTCTGAACTCTTGATCTATTTTTTAAAATCCGCTTTAGTTCAGTTGTAGTTTGTATACATTGGGAGGGTTAAAAAAAGTGAGAAGGTTAAAAATAAATCTCGGGTTGAAAGGTTTTTGGCTGAGGAACAAATCTCCCCGTTCCCATCTGTCCTTTCCGGTCCTTGGCATCTCGCATTTTCTTTTTTTTTTCTTCACTTACTACAACTTACAACTTATCATGTAATTATAGTATAGGAGATGGATCTATGGATCTTTAGAACAACGATCCCTCGAGTAAAGAAAAAAATAAAATGGCAAGAATAAAAAAAAATCTGCGTCGTTTGTCCTCTCTTTTAAAAGGCCTTTTTTGTCAGGGGACGGAGGTGAAATGGTAAATGTCATTATTTTTAATTCTCCTAGTTGTTAGTTACACAAATTCCTACTGTCAAATGTACATATGTATATCTATTATAAGTTCATAGCTTGTTCTCGTGACTTGGTAACTCTATTGCAATTAGCCATGGAAGAGAAGAATTGCAAAACTGCGAATTGTGAATTGCAAGGTTTTGTACGCAGATTTAGACTTTTATGGGCCAGGAAATACTTGTCGTTAAGTTAAAGGATGTTTTAGAACCCTAGCATGTTCAGTTGGGCTGGTATTTTACAATATAATCCTTGCAGAATTTTAGCACAGCTGGTTTGGTTAGGTATTATGTGTGCATACAATTTGGTTTTTGAAATAGTTCCGATTTAGGAAGCCACAGATATTTCTGTGCCATGTTATGTACTTCTGTTTTATTTTACAGTCCCGGACATTCCTATAGCACACTCCCACGATTTTGGTGTATCTCAAAATCGAGTGGGCGGATCAGCACCAAATTTTTACCACATCTTTAGCAACTCATCAGACCACTTTACATTCAATTTCGAAACTTTTCGATGGCCCGTAATTTAAATATTAAATCAAACGTAAAAAACAAACCGGACATTCGTATAGC
>JAQGBQ010000111.1:0-40987 GCA_034698485.1 Vertagopus arboreus
CTAAAGACCACTTGAAAAATTTGAACCCTACGTTTTTACAAGAATGAACATTAAGGATGAAAACAAATTGAGCTGCTGCTTACGTCAAAATGTCCTGAAAATAATTCAAGCTTCATAAAATAACTGGTAATTGTTGTTCTTGTGTCTATTGAAGGTATTTTGTTCATGCAAAGAGTGCAAATAAGAGAATACCGGATCGATATCCCTTGAAGCCCAAGTTGCTCGCTACCTGTGACGAACTTCGTCAAGAAATTATTGGAAAGTAAACAGTAGAATGAAACGCTGTTATAATATTATACCTCTTTAAATAAATGCATTGCAAGGCTGATGAAACTAAATAAATTTTACCACATATCAACAAATAAGCTATATACTAAACAAAGAATATTCTCTTCTCAAAAACACATATAAATATATTTATCCTATTTAGTTCTAGCTATTAAACTATTAATGATAAAAAATAGGAATAGTCAAAAACAAACTTTGTATCAAATTATCAATAAAAGTACCTGGGCAATCATACAGTCAACGTTTGATGTTTTTTTTTTATTTTATCAGTGCAAATATTAATAGACTATCTTATACATAAATAAATGCCATTCTATATAGGTTTGAGGGTTTAATGATCCGTTATGTATGGGTGGGTTCTCCAAGATCTAATGGCTCATAAAGTCTAACACAAAGGCAACGATTGGGGTACAAAATTCATGCCGTTAGAATACATAAAAATGTCAACCACAAATCATAACATTACGTAAAATTGGCACAATGCAAAAAGGATTTTACATGCAATATTTGTAAGTGTCTTTCTCTTCGATTATTTAAAGCGTTGCCAAAAAGTAGGTTTCGATTCAGATAATACCAACGGTTTTACCTGATTTAGATTATTAAAGATTGTGAATTGTCACACCTATTGCATGTCCTAAAAGTCCAAAATTCAGGCAATCAGTATATAGTGGAACGACGAAATAAATCGATATCGGGTAGAGCTGTTCATTAACAAATTATTTTGTACTTTAAACGTGCAGTCGTTGCAATAGTTTTATTAAACTTCAAATGCTGAACTTTCGAAGTTTGCTTCAACGTGTATAATAATAATAATAATAATATCATTCAGTCAAGAAATATACATTATTCGTTTCTATACTTGTAAAAATGAGTTAATTAATAACAGAATGACTCATTTACAACTGCAATAATATTAGACATGTCTCGATTATCAATCTGGACGATTAAGTAGATTAACTTTATCAACGGCCGGCTGAATCTGACTCATCGTTAAACGAATCTAGCCTTCATACAACACGTCATCTCATATATGACTCCACTACATTATTTACTGCTACGTGGATCAAATTCAATTCACAACTTATTATAAACATGTAAATTCTGAGCTTACATACAATCATTTTTGAACGCAAACAAATTCTCATAAAAAATATTCTAAAAGCTTCAAAAACTCGTATACAATAGAAGTGGTAAAATCTTTTCAAAATTAGAAAAAAAACTTAATCACCTACTTAACTTTACGACATTTATACAACGATACCCTGTTTTTCCTTTGTTGGCAACTTCAGAAATGTAAAAAGTGTCAATATTATTATTTACTATCGTGTGGCAATAATTCCACAAGCTTTTGAATACAAAATAGGATTTCTTGCTAGACAAATATAAAAACAAGAAATAATCATAAGATGATATACTCTTCGGAAACAGAACACAACATATAAACCATAAAACTATGAATATTGGAAGCCCTAAAATCGCTGCCGTTGTTTACTGCTACCGGGTCGGTTTTGGTCGATACATATCTGTAAAAGTATTTAATTAAGATTAATTACATACAATTATATTGCGCAACGTATTCGTATTTAGTTAAGTAATGATATGTCCCTAACTTAATCAAGGCCTTACTTAATTTAATTAAACGGGAAGGATTAGCAACCACAGGAACTATTGGCTGGTACCGCGGATTTTAATTGTAGCGTGTCCGAATTATTCCCATTCAAGTATCCGTTTGTATGACCACTCTGCCTCAACATGACTTCAACTAAGAATCTGTAAGTCAAATCCATAAGAGATCAGTACAAAAAGAAAATCATAAAATTCCTGTTTAATATTCAAGCCCCATTATAAGACTTTGTAAAGTAATTACAATTCAGACATTATCATTTATATAAGTAGTCATTATTGAGACATTGGAAGAGAATGCAATCCTCATAAGATAATATTAATATTTTGCATATGCAATTGTGTACCTCATGGAATCATTGACCATAAGTCCTTCTTTCGCTGACGTTTCAGTCCATCCGATGAAATTATGTTCTTTGTAAAAGTTTTCAATTTCCATCTGATCAACTTGTCGAGCACCGATGTCACATTTATTTGCTAGGAGCATACAAGGAATTGGACTTCCGTCTGGTAACATACACTTCGAGTCTACGTCCTTTTTCCATTTCAATGTATTCTGGAAGGAGTTTTTATTCGTGAGGTCAAACATTATGATGCAACCGTGTGCATCTTTAAAGTAAACTCTTGTCATCCATGTAAACCGTTCTTGACCTGAAAGCAATAAAGGACGATTAATCTTTAAACAGTTCCAATGACACCTAAAATATTGATGTACATTATACGAAATAGTTTACCTGCAATATCCCACAACTGTAGTTTAACCGTCTGATTTTCTGACCATTTAATAATCTTGAGTGCAAAATCCACACCAACCGTCCCTTTATAATCCCTCTTGAAAGAATCTTGGACATAGCGTTGTACATAGGAAGTTTTACCCACTGTAGGGTCTCCAATGATAATCACTTTGAACAGCTTCTCACTCATGACTCTTCTTGCTGGAGATAATCCGGTATTGAATTCCGAATCTATGTGTTTAATTTTTTTTATAAAAAAAAAACTAACTGATTATCACAATTAATCACTAATAAATAAAGTTTACTTTAGATGGACAAATTTCATCTTTAACTATTTGAAACTGATTCAATTCAAATACAATTCATAAATGAATGAATATCCAAATCTGACTAAATTTGATTATGTGACTTTCAGGGAGACTGAATCATGAATGTTGTATAATAATATTGTCTTTCCTCTTTGGATGAATTCATGAGGTACACTAAAGAGTAAACCCAACCACATTTCCAGCTGGAATAAAGATTATAGTTGATGATGGTTTATATAAGCAAAAAAATACAACAGGTATGCCATGGGACAGGTAACGTAAACCTATTATGGTCTGAAAGTCTGCTGGATTTACAGCATCCCGGTTAATAAATAAATGTTATATGAAACAGGCCGAACAACTGTGTAGGCTATTTTTTCTGTTAATTTATGCTTCATTATTATCATTATGCAAGCGGAGATACTGTAGTAATAATATTAGCACTTTTTGTGTATGTGTCACTCTAAACGAAAATTTGGAATGAAGCTTAATACAAGCCAATGGTCTCGTAATAACTTATTATCTGTTTGCAATATTATCAAACTGAATATTAACATCCATATTCCATGTGACACATGACTCTGTTTTTATATGCAAAGATTTTGAACTCTATCGAGAGGGTTATCATGGATTATTATTCTAGAAACATTATTATATGCTACTACTATCAATAAAAATAACTACAAGGATTGTTAAATTGCTTTGCATTTTATTTTCTCAAAGCGTCTAAGCGAATAGAAATAAAAACCGTGCATATGACATTCATTGTTTTTTTTAACTGAAATGAAACCCTTCGAGTTTCACGTTCCATGCATTAACCAACTGACATATTTAATAAGACGCACCTGACAAATTAACCATAAAAAAAGAAAAATGACGTCCTCTACTTCAATCACGAATAGATTGAAACTACAATGAAAAAACTGGTAATTACTTTACGGGCAACCAAATTTGATACTTTTGGATCGTTCATCCGGTATGAGGTTGTTTTAGAATAAAAAGTGCAAGAAGTATGTATATATATAATTTCTAAGCATACCTATAGATATTAGACACATATAATTGCATTATTAAAAGAGTTTATTTTACTATCAGATGATGAAAAATGTCTTGATCATAATATTAGCCTGTTATATAAGCATTTCACGCCAACGTAAGATTAGTGGTTTGGTTCTTATGTAACATTTTCTCAATAAACATCGTTCATTAGCTCATTACAATAGATTCTAGCTCTTCTAGTTTCAAACTCAGTTTACAAATTTTTCCAATCAATCAAGTTGAATTTCAGATCATATTAGGGTTCAAAATAGTCAAAAAAATAAAAATGATTAAATGAGACTGCAGTTTGCAATTTGAAGAGCATAATAATTGTAACCGCAAACCTAATCAACACGCATCATCATTATCGAGATTCTCAATTCTTCACCAAATTTCGTTAAATGTTCCTTATTTCTACCGATGTACATAAAATAAAATTAAGAATCAAAGTGTTATTTTATTATTTTTATTTTATTTATGTATGTCCAGTAAATTAATGTAGTCGGAGAAGGACAACTTGAGAGACATAATTTCAGTCAGCTTTACTAAGGACTTTTCAACCCGTTGTTTGCTAATTATATTGTCTGTATATCTCTTAAGTTGAAGTCTGAGATGTTTTTTGTTTATTGATATTCACGTGTGTATAAATGGAGTTACGTAAAAGACCAGTTTTTTCTAATGTCGATTTCATTCTTTAGTAGTCTAGCTTATCAGTCCTTCCCTATTTTCACTGCATCGAAGGTAGACAGACAAGTTATTCCATAACCGTAACCTTCAGAATATTTCATGTTGTTGCGGTTTCCACACGCGGCTATCGTCAGTTATAATAGGTTCATATAATAATATACTTCCTACTTCTTGAAAGTTGGATTGAGATGCATGTGCATCTACCTCCAACATCTTTGTATTTATTTTACACCTACTTACGTTAATTAATTATTATCATCAATATTACAAGACTGAATGCTGGATTCCATAGCTGTGCCTGATTATTCATTTTAACTAATATTTAATTAAAGTTAGTAGCCTGTCTATGGTTTCAGCCATCAGCAATACTTATTCCTTTTTGTACAATTCACACCCTGTTCTTTGTATTTATATTGTTTTCTATGAAGTATTAAGATATTATAATCAATTTTTATGAATTATATTGGTGGAAGGTTTCACACTTTTCTATATGACAGATTGCTGTTGTATGGAAGTTTAATTCTTATTTTATCTGATAATAGTAATGGAGCTCAGACATTGACCAAACTTTACCGTGTACTTAAATTCAAACCTAAGAATATGGTATCGAATAAAATGGGAGAAAGTTGTAAAATATTCGAATAATAAAATGTAGAATCTTAGGATTTTAATCTAGGTACTTGGAATTAATATTTACTTCTATACTTTCTACTTTTAATTAACTGATCAAAATCTTTTACAATACTTGTGTACATAATAAATGCCCCTTTAAAAATGTAATCAATTAAATAATGTTGTAAAGTTTAACCGATTTAAAAGATATTGCATAAAAAACTCACAAATGAATGTCATATTGGTCTTCTTGAGGAGTTCCTTACGTTTATTTCGCTCTTTCAAAATTAATTTTTTCACTTTCTCCATAATTAGTACTTAGCGATAATTTTATTTCAAATAATAATTTCAAGCTCAACTGACAACTGATGATAAAAGAAATGAATCCAGAAAAATATTGTTCATACGTAAGGAAATTATTTTGTAATCACTGGAATAAGAATGAATTGTAACATACAACTCCAGACATTTCAAATCTTAATCTTTATCATAATCCCAACTATGTTATTATAATAATGCATAATGCTATTTCAAATGCTTTGGAATTATTTTCATGCCCTATGAATATTATGCAAATATGCAGTTTTTGCAGAACTGAGTTAGCCATGTATATGTTAATTTGCGATGATAGTACTCGCTCTTTCAGGCGAATCCTAGTATTTACACAAATTCAGAATCAAAGTTCAACAAAAGTTAAAAAAATTCTTGGTTCCTATTTGACTGACAATACTATCAATTTGCAGTAATTTACATATACCTGATCCCTCCAGAAATAATATAGCTTCCTACTCATCACTTCTGATCTATTTCATTTTCATATATTTTGTCATTGTCCTAGTTCATTACGATCAACTTCATTGGTACGGCGTTTTAACCCTCATTCCCGTCCTAGGAAAACACAGTAAAAACATTAATCCATACAATACAATTATTAATCGGAGCAATTTCGAATAACCCATACAAGTTTTAAAATCACTAAATCAAAAATGAGTAGCACAAGATACTATCGTAAAACTGTTCCAGCAGCCCAAGACATTCGAGAATTTCTTCGCCAAAGCAATTCTAAAATTCCAGAAACAGCTCGACGAGAAAGACGTTCTGTCCATGATGAGCGTTTGCAAGAAACTCGGGGTTTTGAAGCAACGCTGTCTAACCTAATTCCACAAATTCCAATAAATGAATACCTACAATGTCCAATCTGCACAGAATTCGCTGTGACCCCGGTCTACAGTTGCGAAAACGGACATATCATTTGTGGCATTTGCTTCGAAAAAGTTAAGAAATGCAATTCTTGTGACAAAGATTTAAGTCCCAATGGCTTGGTGGAGAGGATTCTTCGAATGGAAGGAGTCCGGTTCCCTTGTCGAAATTCTAACTTTGGATGCACACAAAAAATCAAACCCAGTGATATGAAAAGACATTTGTCTACCTGCGATTATCGGTAAGTCTATTACATATCCATCAAATCTTTCAAAATTTTACATAAATTTATACTAACTGATCGGTTTTAATTTCTCAATCAGGCTGATTCGTTGTCAAGAAGTTTTAACAAATATTTGTAACAAAACGAGCTACAGCCCAGAAGATCTCTTTGATCATTGGAAGGATCATCATAAGATCTCAGAACTTCCTGTCAGTCCCTCTAATTTAAAGGATGGAGTTTGTACCGTCACTCAGCTTCAGGTCGCCTTTTTGGATAAAGATGGTAAGCCTAATAGACAAAACTGAATATTTCATATCCATATATGATATTGAATACAGGCTACATCGATATCTTCCTTTGCAGAATATCGTTGGAGGAACTCATACTTTGAATGTGACGGACGAACCTTTTTCCTTCATATTATTTGCCAAGCTGGAATCGTCTACGTTTGGGTTACCTGCCTCGAAAATGAAGTTGAAGCCAAACAATACAAATATACTGTTTCTCTACTCGGAAATATTGAGAACGGTGCTCAGGTATTTTTTCTACTGCTTGCCAATGTCTTTAGAATAGATAACCAAATAACGATCAATATGCAAATACTTATGTGTTTTTTTTGTTTTGTTTTATAGATAACTTGGAATAAATTTCCAGTGCATTGCCTCCAGTATTACAATTTCGATAAGATCAAGGAAGCAGGGCATGTTGGAGTCTTGCATAGCAATACTTTAAAGATGTTTCAGAAGGAACCTCTAGTCATTCCTAATTCGAGAGTCAAGGCTTCACTCGAAGACAACTTTACATGGTGGACTTTACGTATAGATTTGCTTAAGCCATAAATTATAAGTCCAAGTGACCTTTTCCTATTTATTTTTTTTGATTTCCTTGCTTTTTTGACAATTTTTGAGCATTTATCCAAAATCCTAAACAATTTCATAAACATATAATTCAACCCTAAAAGTATTGTTCCCTTGTATGTATTTTTTAATTAAGTCAACTTGTGAATTTTCTTCACATTATAATGTAAATCTAACTAACTTAGTGTATTTATGCTAAACATGTAAATGTGATTTAAAAAAAAGTTTTTAGTAACTCATCGATGAATTGAATATCGATGAGTCTTGTGGATGAATTAAGTTGAACGTGAAATTATCCATAGAGTACAACAGAAAAGCACCGGGGTGTTTCTTCACGATCTCTCAGCTGCAGGCTGCAGCTGATTTTTTTCTGGGTCGCGTTCTTAATTTTTTTGTGCATAGTTAAATTTAATTAGTAATTCCCTACTTGATAAGGTAACTTTTAAAATTGTGATATCTAGAGTAAACTTAACTCTGTAGTGTCTGTACTAATCAAACAAACAATAAAATAGCTTTTAAATTGCCAAAATTCTCTGAAACTTTAAACTTCTTCAAACGAATCTCCGAGTTAATCTAATCTGAAGGGGAACATGCCGCCTGCTGATTCTATTTTCACTAGTTGCCGAAAAGGAGATTTAGATCGGATTAAGTAAGTTAAAAACATCTTTCTCTGTTCATCTCTAATTGCGAAGTTTGGAACTTTTTTTCTGTGATTTGCCTGCTGTAGGTATTTTTGATAATATTTTTTACACCGTAGGTTCGTACTTACGTGGAAACAACTGACTTTAGACTCATTGGAACTGAACTAATTGAGAGTGGCTATAATTTAATTTTAATTTGAACAATTAGGTATCTAGTGGAGAAGAGGGAGGTGGATCTAAACATTCGCGACTGCTGGGATAGTACACCACTGTAAGTATCTTTATTATTTTGGACAGTTCATTACTGAATATTTAGTTAAAAGGTATTGTAATTGTTAATTGGATAATTGTTTAGGTACTATGCATGCCACTGTGGACATTTCGATGTGGTTCAATATCTTCTTATGAATGGAGCTAGATGCGAGGCGAATACCTTTGATGGCGAGCGGTGTCTTTATGGAGCCCTTACAGACACTATCCGGCGACTTTTACTGGATTCTAAAATCTTGAATCTAAGTGCCAGCCAAAAACGGGACGAGTTCGATGCGTTCTGTGAAAAGTAGGATCCGAAATCCATTAAAAATTAAGGATCTTTAGTTATTTGATTTTTACAGTTCACATTTTATTATTTTATTTTAATCGTATAGGATGATGGGGACTGTGGAATACAGCGATGCGACGATTTCGGTTGGAGGTCAAGACTTTAAGGCTCATCGATGTCTTTTGGGGGGCAGGAGTGAGTACTTTACTCGAAAGCTGGCTAACCGATCGAAAATTCAGTCAAATGCTGTCTCTCCTAAAGCATTCGATGAGTTTTTGAAATACATCTATACTGGAAGAATGTCTTGTGGCCTTAAACACTGTGATGAAACGTGTCAATTGGCTGACAAATGCCAAGTTAAGAACTTATCCGGGCTACTTAAAACTGCCAAAAAGGAATGCGAGATTTTCGGTATGACTTTTGATTTTCTCTCTTAATTTAAATAATTATATAGTTAGCTTCTCTGATCTCTTACCCCATGAATCTTGAAGTCCATCAGGGTGTAGTTCACTTTCCATAGGTGAAAAGGTCAAGGATAAAATAATTGCAGAAAATTACTCTACACAGTTTTGGTTCGTTGACTGATAGAACCATTCCATGACTCAATGGAGAGCTTTAAATGACAACTAAAGAACTTATTGGCTATTGTTAGCAGTAATATATTTTCCATACATTTGACAGTCAGATTTTTTACATTTACAAATTAATCCGTAATGACTGGTGGGTGTTTTGTCAGGTGCTTGAAGAGTTGAAGCCATAGATAATTTTTAAGACAAGAACTGAGCTAGGTGAAGAGTTAAGACTAGAGTTTGACATTTTGAGCTTCTTTTCATTCCCCTCTGAATGAGATTAGGTGGTTTCTGTCCAGACCTCCTGTCCCTGTATACAAAATACTCCGGGTATGATCAAGTTAGACTGGTCGTGAAATTATAAATAATGTATACCATCTTTAATTGATAGGATGTACAGATAGATAACATTTTTTATTTTTTAATATTTTCAGATGGCTTGAATAAACGGATAAAAGTTTCAACCTTGATTGTCGACTCTCCCGTTACCAGGGCTAGCTTGATTGCCGACTTTAGGACACTAATTGATCCTGGCATACCCGAACAATTGCTTGCAGATCCGTTGTTCCTATATAATTGGTCTGATGGAGGGAAGTACTACGAATACGACCCTTTTTTTGATCTGTGCTTTCTGGTGGAAGGTCATAAATTCTATTGTCATAGAGTAAGTACTGATTTTTTGTGTGCTTTAAAATCATTAATTAGAAAAATGTATTAATTATGACCTGTATTTTTGTCAAAGGTTTTTGTCTGCACTCGAAGTGAATATTTCACTGCCCTGGTCCAAGATCATTTTGCTGAGAGTCGGCTGGAAGATGGAATTCCAATGGTGACATTGAACAGTGTCAAACCTCAAGTATTGGCATGTGTGCTTTACTTCATTTACACAAATGCACCCTACTCGGTATTTTAATTTTTAATTCCTTGATAATTAAAATAATGGGTTTTAATGTTTTAAATCTAATAATACCAACATTTTTATTTAAAAGTTGAGTGAGAATACCGTTCTGGATGTGTTAGAAGCTGCGGATATTTATCTGCTCCCCGGATTGAAGAGACAATGTGCTACATATCTCTGCTCACTGGTTTCGACTGATAACATTATTGATTTGCTCAAGATTTCACGGATGCATGATTTACCAAAGTTGGAAGATGCTTGTGCTGGCTTTATCGGTCGGAACATCGATACTGTAAGTTGTTTACTGGTTTAATTTAAATAATTTATTGCAGTTAAATGTGAAATTTAAACGAGGATTTAAACATGTATATTATTTTAATCAATTATAGATCGCAGTCAATGAAGAGTTTCGAAAGTTTGTTGTACATGACGCTCAAGAAGTGCAAGGTCGGCAAGAAACAGACTCTATTCCAATCATCGATGATATTCGTTATCACATCTCAAGTGAAATCGGAACGTTCTCTGAAATTGAAGACGCACAGATGAAATTAAATGTCATCGATAGTTTGCTAGACGATTTAAACCTCGAAGCTTAGGTCGGATTTATACAGTCTTCAGTGCCTTGTCAATGATCTCTTTCTTTCCAAATTAACATTATACAATCAATTAAAGTACATAGCTCACAAAATTAGTTTATATTTTCAATATTAAACACAAAACATTTTCAAAGTAACTTCATTGTACCCATCAACATTTCCATAACTTTTTCGATTAGTAGCACAGGGGTTTCATTTCATTTTATTTATTTGGACGAGTTGTGTTTTTTTCGCTAACTCTGTATTGGTATATGTATAACTCATTGTTTTTTATAAAATTAAACTGGCTTGATAACTTAAATGCTTTAAATTGTCTATATGTGATCGAGTGTATGAAAACATAGCTCAGTAACCGATTAGCCGTTGAAAATATTAAGTCAACCGTCTAGTCAGACAGTAACTATACGTATTAATACTCGTAAACAGCGAGACAAACATATTGCTTATAATATAATCCATGACTGAAACAATTGTTTAAAGCTCCTTGAAAAGGGAAGTATTTTTGATACTTTGGATCATTAAAGCAATGTTGAAAACTATAATTTGTAGTTTAAATATTTTATTTACATGTTTTCATAAATGTCAACGCCTGGAATTATTGCTACCCATGACGCTCCTAAAATCGGAACAATTCCATGAAAATCTTTGACACGTTACTGCCGATAAATCCCCGATTCGGGAAGAGAAACCGAATGGAACCTACACAGCCTACCCGCCAAACTGGAGCTGAAATATCGGACAAGTTCGGGGCTTAGAAATAACCAATGTGAAATGCAAATGAACAAATTGATCACGTATCTCAGATAGTAGATAACCCTTTGAAGATTATAGAAGAGATCATGGCTAGAGATGAGTAAGACCAGAAGTAGTAGTAGGTACGTGACAACATAGCACGGAAATTAAAAACCATCCGGATTAAACATTTTTATTCATTTATTTTACACAGAAATACCGGCCAGTTTTTAATAATATTTTCTGAACTTTCGATTTTAATGTTTCTGGCGAAAAGTTGACGAAAAAGTGTAAACATTCTTTTATCCTCATCAATGACTCAATGAGGTAAGCACAATAATCGATTTGTATTTTTAAATTGTTCTGTTTTGGATTTTATTTGGCACTTTGCTTTCTATTTATGTTATTAATTTGAAGAGTGAATAACCTATCTGAATCAAAAACATATTAATAGTCTTATAAACAGGAGCTTTTCGATATTTCTTTTTGATTTTTCGAAGTTGATCGGTCATGATTACATTTACATGATAAATATTAACTATACAAAGTAAATAATGCTTTACCGAGCTTACTCTCCGGCTTCGCAGTGTGGATTTGTCGGCTTCATATTTGTTGAGTTATTCATTTTAATTAAGAATTAGAAAAATACTAGTAAAAATCAAATCGGCTATCAAATCGAATTCCACATGCACTACTTTGTTTTCCGTACTACAAGTGCTTATGGCTTTTTTCCGGTTCTTCTGAAATCTTGAGCTGATACTATGATTTAATTTACATCAGTTAATATGAAATCACAATTATCTTTTATATGAATAATTGTTAGACAATTAAGAATTAATAGAACGAAGAAAGGCCACCAACCTTGATTTCATACATAATACAAAGCATTTTAACCTTTTGAAATATTTACGAAAGCATAATATTATCGACACTTGTTAAACAAATGTTTCAATAGTGGGGTTTTATTTTCATTCTTTGCTTCATTGTACAATAAGCCTGCACAATTTAATAAGTTAAATGATAATATTCATGAGGGGTGTCAACGATTTGCCATGCATTTTACATGTTTTAGTTTTCAGGAATTATATTTCACACTTGTGTACATACTTAATTTCGAGTTCGTAAACTATGGCATCAGCGATACATAAAGCTTGATTTTATAACAACGCATTTAGAATCTAATATGTATCCAGATAGTTGTAGTTCTTGAAATATATTTTTTAAACCAATCTTCTTCAAAAAATATTTTGCACCCGATATTTCAACCAAGTTGATATCGTTTAAAAATTATTTTGTACTAAAGAACAATTAATCAATTATCTTATATTTTATTTTTTATTGGTTTTACAGGATCGGATTGCAAATTCATGACTATCTACAAGGAAGAAAAATGAATGCATTCAATAGTAGATAAATCCAAGACACTCCAATGGATCATTCGTTGGACAGAAATCATGCCCATTTATGCAAATAAATAGTATTGAGTAAATCACTGATTTCCATGAGGCTCGACCCGATGGACAAGGTGGTGTATTAACCCATCATCATCATCATGAAAATGAATCCAGAAGAGATGAGGATCATATTATTGTAATCATCATCAGGCTATGGAAAGCCGACTTCTTCAATCCACGATCAGTCTGTCAAGCCACTTGGTCTCATCAACAACTAGTTGTCTCTCCTGTTACATTATCTCCCTGTATTTAAAATTCATTACAACTTCATTCAACCAAGAGTTTATTACCTCGCCTTGAAGAAGAAGAAGAACTACCTTAGGAAATAAATTCATACAAACCACCAACAGACCACAATATATAACGCTTTAATCCTCAATTGCCACTCACAAAAATTCAGTATCAATCAAGTTAGTGGTCTCTCGTCTGAAATCGGACTTCCTGTCAGAAACCTATTTACTTAATACCTATTTACTAGTGGATGAACCATTAGTTGTAATGAATACTTTTTTGTGAACTCATTTATAATAATAATTCAATTTTTTTTTTTGCGGTCGAGGTCCAGAAGATGATGATGAGTCCAAGAATAAAAATATTTCACATTCTATCCTCCCTACTCCTCGTTGTGGTTACTTTGTCTGATTGTGAAATTTTGGTGACAAGGACTACAGTTAATACAAATGATACTGATACCCTCGTCTGGAAATATATTTTAGAAAAGTATTCCTCTTCGGGAAGTTATTTAACACCTTCGGACATATCCAAGATTCTTCATGGACTCCGTAAATGTGATGATGAAGAGCCTTGTGAAACCCCAGCAGAGGATTCCAAAGCGAGCTTTGTCTCCGAAGCAAAGTGCAAAGGCGTATCTGTTCAATTTGATCAAGGAATTCGAAATCTCTCAAGTCTGAATGAGATTTGTCATAAGATTCTGTTCTTTGTTGATAACCCTACGTGTTGTCAAGTCCCTTTAATTTCTAAGGAGGAATCATTTCAAAGTTCTAGTGTGACTGGAGAGCAATTGATAGGCCTTAATGGATCAGCGGATGATAAACGGAAGCAAAAACCGACGTCTGGTGAAGGTGAGCTTTAAAAACAATTATACCTTTCAAAATTATAGAAATGATAGAAAGAGAACCTTGGAATATAAGTATAAGTTACACAGTTGTGTAACTAAGAATAATAATAACTCATTGTTACCCATTCACAAATTCATAACCGACGATCACTCCATTTAATAACAGTTGTTTAATTGTTTGCAAATGAGGATTAGGATTGTCCCAGACATCATCTCACCTAACCCAAATCTTCAATGTAATATACAAACTAATTGTTGATTGTGTTATAAATTTGTGAATGTATTTCTGACATAAATGAATCGATTACTCTCTACATATTAATATGATATTAAGAAAAAACGCCTACATATAAATAAATATTGGTTGTGTTTGTGCATTATTGATTGATATCGGAAGGTTATAATATTAAGCTTCTAACTAAATTTCACAAGATATACATCTATTGTATTATTCTTTCAATATTTATCTTATGTACCCATAAGGGTTTATTTATTATCTCGTTTCAAAATTTTACCAGATAGGTTATTTTAAACTCGCATGTTTATGAATATTGACAGCAAATGTATCAAAAAAGGAAAGGATTTTGGAATTTTTATGCATCGTATAACCTTTTTATTAGTTAATAGGTGCAAAGCCCTACTGAAAGTTTTCGCAAGTTGTATGCTGTGTGTGTCTGTATTGTTAAAATATTTTAGAATCAGTCAAAACTCAAAAAACTAAAACCCGTTTTGCCAAGAGTCAAGTTGTTTAAAATTCAGATTAAACAGTTAACATAGACGCATCTTTGGTGGGATGCCAGTATTATTATTACATGGTACGGGAAACCCTGTCATGATGTATTTTAGATAGTTTATTGGCTTATTACAATATATTCCTTATGTATATGTATGGGTAACTTAAGCTTCCGATTACATACGTTTCTAACGAGAAAAGTTAATTGCCCATCTGCAGTCTGTATATATATTTCTACCATTTGCCTTCGGGTCAAAACATAAAATGTTGTTAACGAAAGTCAATATTTTATTACAAATTTCCTGACGTAATCAAAGTTTTAGTGTGATTGAGAATTCCTATGTTGCTAATTTTGTTATCAATTAATGTTGGAATTTAACGTATTTATTTATACATCATTGACTTCAAAGCCGTTGAACTGTTTTGGATGTTATTGTTAGGTACAAAGTATTTTAATTTTTTATGCTCACTAAATCTCGAGGACTTTGTAAGGATTAAAATTAAAGGACCATAATCCTGTTCAATCCATAATTTTATTCCTTGCGTAATTATTTGTTCAGCAGAGATAGCAATTTTGCAAGCTTGCTGACTGCACTCCGCCTTAAATATAACTCAATAGAGAAATTAAATTAAAGTTTGAATTAATTTGAGCATTAAGGCTATATGAAATAAAAATCACAAGACTCATTAAATCAATAGCATTATAGATTCTCAATGAAATTGTAACTAAGATTTGATAATGAACAATTGGAGAACAGCTACTATCAATTGGCATAAAGTTATGTAATCCGAATAGCTAAGAATTGTATGTAACATGATAGTGTAAGTTTACAAATACTATCAACTATAAGCTCCTAAGAGTTGAGATTGATGATGTAAACCCGTTGTGGTATCAAATGATTAAGATTACTCCCATGCACTACAGAGTCACTACAGACTGTTTGACGTTATTTTAAATTTAAATCCATGCAAAAATGATCTCCTTCTGAGTCTCCAAATAAATGTGCATTTAATTATTTAAAATTCGATACTTTAATACTTAACATATTGAAACATATGTACGTGTGAGTGTTACATGATGAACATGCAAACTAACCTTCAGTAATCCTATCTTATGAATAAAGAGTTTAAAGATAAAAATTTGCTGATGAATACTAATTTCACTAATTCTGATGAATTAGATGATACATAATAACGAGATTCATTGAGTTTGATTGGGATTCAATATGAAACTTAGTTCATGCAGAAATTAATCTCTATATCGTCAAACGCTCAGTTATCAATCAAATGCAAATGTATAGAAAAAGTGCTTACAGTTGCATTTTTTTTCAAGTTCATAAGTCAATCGTCAAAATTAAAACAAAATCTACGTCAAACCACTGCTTTGATATCCATAGTTTGTTGGAAAAGGTCAGATTCAATCTAGGGATTTAACTCTGAATTAATCCACGATAAATTAAGCATATTTAACATGAGTATGTAGCATGTACTATTTATTATATGTAGTTTTAAAGTAAATCCATATGGATTACTTTTTTTGTCCAGGTGTAATGTAATTATTACGAATGACGATGATTAATGTAAATGAAATGTGACCTAAAGTCCTGATACAAAATATCGAAATAATAATGAAAGAATGAACGAAAGAATAAAATGAAATCTAAATTTGTCTAATTTCAGTATGGGGGTACGGGATCTTATGTGTGACCTTAATCAGCATGTGCTCCTTGGCTGGGGTCAGTGTGATGCCTTTCATGAAAAAGCAGTTTTACAAACACTTATTAACCGCTTTGGTTGGACTTGCGGTCGGATCTCTAACGGGCAGTGCGGTATTCCACCTCATACCTCAGGTTGGTTAGTCATTCCAAAAATATTTCCCTTGAGTAATCTTATACACAAATGGAATTTTAAATGTATATAGCGTTTACTAATGTTGATAAAT
Organism: Vertagopus arboreus; assembly: GCA_034698485.1. Classification (NCBI taxonomy): domain Eukaryota; kingdom Metazoa; phylum Arthropoda; class Collembola; order Entomobryomorpha; family Isotomidae; genus Vertagopus; species Vertagopus arboreus. The sequence continues at coordinate 16,755 of JAQGBQ010000111.1, forward strand.
AATCATAATTTATTATCTCTAGGCCCTTGGACTCTCTGCAAATGACCCAACCCACGAGTACTTGTTCATTTCCCTTGTTATTTGCGGAGGAATTTGGATGTTCTTCATGGTGGAACGGATTCTAAAGTTCATTATGGACTACAAAGACGTAAATACCACAATTAATATTGAAATAGGCTCATTTCTTTGTGTACATTGAGATTTACATGATTAGATAAAATTGTCTGAACTTTGTGCTTTTTGTAAACAAAAGTTATTTATAATTAACAATCATATCAAGTTTAACCCTTTTAATTAATATTTCTAGCGAAAGGACAATAATTGGAAACGAGAGAAAATGTCAAGCATAGTATCCAGTACCCCTGAGAACAGTACAATATCCATGTTGGTTGAAAATGGCAACTGTATCAAAGGGACTCCAAGAGAGAGTAATGGTAGCACTGTAATGTGCAGCTTAAGCGAGCCTGGAGTCGTTTATGAATGTCAAGAGCAGGCAATTAAGGCATCGTTTGGACATCAAGATGTAATCTTTACCTACTATAATATCAAAAAATGAATAATTTATGGGTCAATTTCAAGATGATCATTTTATTTTATATAAATAAGTAAATAAATTTCATTACAGCGACCAAGATTAAGTGGATGTCACGACCATTCAGTGAAATTTGAACAAGGAAAGGACAGCGTTATAGCCACAGTAGCATGGATGATCATTTTTGGAGACGGTCTTCATAATTTTATCGATGGACTTTCAATTGGGGCAGCGTTTAATGAGAGCATTCTTACCGGAGTGAGTATAAGTGTGGCAGTCCTTTGCGAAGAACTTCCTCATGAATTAGGTATAAGCGTTGTTTCCGTTCGAATACGATTGTTGCAAATAAAACTTATCGAGGGGAGAATTTTATGGAAAGTAATAATGTGTTTTGAAATCTATAGGAGATTTTGCCGTCCTTCTCAATGCAGGGATGTCAATTAAACAGGCCCTAACCTACAACTTCTTATCTGCATGTACTTGTTACATTGGAATGGCAGTGGGAATTTTCTTGGGAGAAGTTGAGGCCAGCAGTTATATTTTCGCTTTGGCTGGTGGAATGTTCTTGTACATCGCTCTCGTCGATATGGTATTATTATAATTTTAATTCAAATATCAAGATTTAGTTTCTGAAAATTAATTACATTTCCGTTTTGAATTTGCAATAAGGTTCCGGAGATGAATGAGATAGCAGAAGAAACGAGTAAGATCTCAGTGAAAAAGGGACTTCAAGTTTTGATTCTTCAAAATCTCGGACTTTTTACTGGAATCACTACCTTATTTTTACTGGCTAAATATCAAGATAGCATTCAGTTCTAGTCTCTACTTCTGGTTGTACAATTTCTTTTGTGCAATCAGAATAAATGTAGACAGTCAAAAAAGTTGCCACAGCCCTTGTACACTTATTTCCCATTGAATTTGCTTAAGATTCAATGAGAAGTTCAACAAAGTTATGCAATAAAAATTCCATTAATACGTGTAGGTGTGTTAGTAGGAACAATTAATTAGTTGTTGTCCAAAATGCCTTGTGTCAGTGCATCTTAAATGAGTCAACTGTTGATTTATGCTAATAATAACAACATGACTTTAAAATTATGAAATTGTGATACTGGTATAAAAATGAAAATTCTGATGGCTTAAAGTCAACGTTATTTGAAACCAGGGTTGTCTTCGTCATTAATTTAAGAAAGCTGCTACCGTTAGATATAAATGTTATTTAAGATGATTACACTGACTAGAAATTTTACAAGGATTTAGGACACGAGGAATTCAATGAAATTATTATACTATTAAATTATTAACAACTTGTTAGTTTTAAAGCAGTTGGATTTGATTAGCAAAAGTTGTTTTATATTTATGAATAGTGTCTCAATGTTTTGTACATATTTAGATAAAGTTCAAGGCTATGGTATGTATGAATCCGTATTTTGTTAATGTTTTCCATAGTTTAGTTATAGAACAATGACGGAATAATTATTATGTACTGATGTACACTTAACATTCGTTTGAAATAGATTTAACTAATTACTGAGGTAGTAAAACTCATCCAGAACTGAATCATTGTATCCTTATTTCTGTATCTAAAACCATAATGTGGGAATCAAATGAATCCAGGTTGTATTTATTAGTTAACTATATCGTTAGTCTACAGAAAATGTCAATTAGCATTAGCAGTTTATAGTTGAATGAAATCATAATTTATCAAAGATGAAAAATAGGCTGATTGGAATTTTGTAACCATACTCTTAACACAATAAAAGTAACAAAATGTGCTCAAATCTTTATTTGCGTGATGAATGTCCAAATAATATTATTGCATGTACCAATAAAAATAAAAACCATGCTCGAAATCGTCAAAATTGAACAATTTTACACCTTTGAGGTGGCGGATGTAAAAAAAAAAAAAAAAAAAACCATAGCAACGGAATTTGAGGTTTGCACATTTAACAAACACAGAGGCGTGCAGAAAATTTTGTTTAAATTTTCATTCACAGTTTTCATCTGCACCGAGTAAGAACGTCAAATTTTCCTAACAAATCAGAGATTTTCGCTAATTAATTATTCAAAGATGAAGTGTGCTATCAAGGCTGAATCTACAGATCAAGAGTCGTCGGCAGAACTACCACCGAAGGTCGTGAAGCGGCGCGGAACCCCGGTGTCCATCGAGTTTAAGGAGCCCGTATGGAACAAGTGCACGGACTTATGTTTCCAAGCTGAAAAGAGTGACATAGTTATTCAGACGGACGAGGGGTCAGTTATCGTGCCAAGGTTCAAGACTTGGCAAATATTCCCTGGAAACAATGAATTTTATCTGGATGGAAAGATAATAACTTCCCCTCAGAAGTGGAGATTTCTCGTAACGCTTTTCGGTCTGTGTGCTTTCTACGCCGTTTTATTTGGATATATGTAAGTCTACTATTTATTACAATTCAATTAAAAAACAGCTATTGAAATATCTCCTTCCTTTTCATGATTTTCAGGGGTTCAACCCTTTGGGATTTTTGCATAGCGATTCCAATCTCTTGTGCCTTTCTCTTCATTACCGCAGCCCTCAACATGCTGTACATCGCATGTTCAGACCCTGGCATTATTCCTCGAGCAACTAAGCATGAATACGAGTACACTGTCGCAAGAAATCGGTCCTTCGCAGGCAACGACGAGGTGATACTTAACTCTACTGAGACTATTAATGGGGTAAATGTCAATCGACGATGGTGTTCTACTTGCAAGTTCTACAAGCCACCCAGATCTACTCATTGTCGCATTTGTAACAATTGTGTCGGTAATAATAATACCATTTAATCTTATACGATTGATATGAATAATTCACACTAAAATTCGGCTATTGTTTGTCTTTTAGAGCGATTTGATCATCATTGTCCATGGCTCGGAAATTGCATCGGCAAAAGAAATTATGCCGCATTCTTCTACTTCCTAACAGAAATCTCCTTCTCCTGTTTTTATTTGATCTTGATTATCGGACTGTTCACATATCTCAGTAAGTCTATCAAGTTAATAACTAATATAATAGCTCTGAGCAAACAATTTTCAAATGCCTATTTATGTATTTTTGGATAGGGTTCAAAAAAGAGCGAGACGTCCTCATAATCGTTATCGACAGCATTCTCGCGGCCACGCTTGGAATAGGGGGTGCGGTTGTATTCTACTTTGTGTTCAATCTTGCAAGAGCTCATTGGTGTCAAATGGGTTATGAAATCACAACCAACGAATCAGTGAGTTATAATTTATGCGATGAGATTTCCACCACAATATATACGTTCAATTAATGTTTTGATTTTATTGCAGATAAAAGATCAAATTGACATCGATGATAACCCCTACAGTAAGGGAAGTAAGAGGATGAATCGATTGTGGATCCTTTGTGGGCCTAAAAGCGCATCCCTTATTGGTAAGAATTTGATTATATATGACTTATTAATTTAGAGTGAGCTGAATTTTAACTTGCAACTTTTTGTTTAGACCGACGTGGCTTGGTGACTAGAAAGTATTTGGACGATTTGCTTTATGTGGAAGTAGCTGAGATGGCAATTTTGAAGAGGGTGAGAACAGAATACATTGTTGTACAATAATTGTCAAATTTCATCATAATAAATCGCACTATATCTGCATTATTATTTTCAGTATGCCCCTCACCTGCTAGAAATGGATACGGCAGAGATTGTTGACAATACTGCCCTCGGGGATACGGTCAAGGTCAATTCTTCGACAAAAGTGGATCCAGCTCCCGACATCGTAGTTGTCAAGAAAAAACTTCCTAAGAAGTCCAAATATGTTTCCAAATCTCAGGAAATGTTTGACAGCGGTTGGAAAGATGTAGAGTCGCTAAAAACCAGGAGGAGCAAGAGCTGCGGCTTTGAAAAGCCTTTAGTTATGTAAACTTTCATCATTAACTCAGTGCCTGATTTCCGATCTTCCAAAATTATAATTGTAAAGATATGCAAAGTAAGTCTGTTTAATATGATCATGTAACTGAATCAAAACTATAATCGGATATGCCGAACTGAATTTAATCATGTACTCATTTCCGTGTAAAATTATGTCTCTAGAAATAAATGTGTTTGCTATTACGTTTCATGCATTTTCATTTGCTAGAAAAATACAGATTTCACTATTTTTCAACGCTAATTGTGACCAAGTTAAAACGGGTTGGATTTTTGACCATGCAATTTTTTTAAGATAAGGCTAACCCGAATGACTGACAGAGCAATTCAATGAAGGACGTGTATCTAGATTTAACAAGGCGTCTTTCACCGTTACTGATTATGCAATTAATTCACAAATTAAGTACGCAGTTCTAATGTAGTACAAGTTACATTTTAATTCCGTTCTGTATGAAGAACCAAATTAATAGCCGGATTTAATCCAAAACGGATCTAGAACAACTAGTGTCTGTTGTCTGTAATACAAGTTTCATTATTTGTTAGCTTCGTCGACCGACATCAGTTCCCTTTTAGATTTTTCTTTAGTAAATCTTCGGTTGACTGACTTTTCTTCATTTCCTAAAATGCTAGATAGATACTATAGACACTAACCAATCCAATCTATAATTAATTAATCTAGTCTACAAAATCTGCTTATAAATGAATTGAAAATGCATAGTATGGATTTAGTCGACTAACTGCAACCTTTCTTGAATTACCAGAACTTGCTATATTCCTTTTGCCAATTGATTTCAAGTGATATGGCCTTGTTCTCTCTTTGTTTTTGTTTCCCCCCATCGTCAAGAGTATTAACAACGAGAGGACAAATTCCAATTGCCGATTTACAAAAACCAGACAAACTTGTCACCACAATCCGGCGTCAGGATGGTCACATTGTACATCAGAAAACACCTTTCTTGGCCTATATTCACTTCAATCCAAACCTTGAAGGGACATTCCTGGCAATAAAATTCGAAAACGATTCTGAGCTTGTGATTTCAGAAGATCATCTTATATTCAAAGTCGCAGCCAATAATAAATGGAAAGCGATACGGGCAAAACAGGTCCAAGTGGAGGATCGACTTATTCATTATTATGATAAGATCGTATCATACCCTAAGGTTGTTGGGATTCAGAAACAAGTCATCAAAGGAGTCTATGCCCCGTTGTCTTTGGAAGGAACTCTAATTGTGGATAATATCTTAACATCTTGCTATGCTCATCTTGACTCCCATGGGTTGGCTCATGCTGCATTAGCCCCGTTCAGATTGTGGTATCGAAATCAAATTCTATTTGGATTAGCAAACACCCCTGAAGGAAAACAGCGTACAGGGATTCATAAATATACAAATGTTTTAATGATAATCACAAAAGCGTTCTCGTTTACATATTAATAATAAATAATTAAACCTTAGAATGAAATACGGTCTTTGTAAACGATTTTATTTAATAATACATGTCACTTGAGATATTGATTGGAGTACGACGTGACCTTGGGTCAAAGCAATCAGATATATAATATTGATTAGGATTCCAATGTGGAATCTGGCAAAAAAAAGAAGCTTTTGTTGAGAAACCTCTCTTCTACTCTCACCAAATGGCTCAATGGCTTAGTTGGCAAAGCGCCTGTCTAGTAAACAGGAGATCCCGAGTTCAAATCTCGGTTGGGCCTACTTTTTGGACCTTTTTGCATCGATTCGAAACTTTTGAAACTCGACTATTTTAAAAAAAATCAATCTCACATTGTTTGGATCATTTTGATGAAAATTTTTGGTTGGGCTCAGTCAATGTCTTTTACTAGCATATGAAAACATAGTTATGACTTGCAAGGGTCATGAAAAAAGAAAACGAAGTTATTGAACTCTCTTGCTTATTTTCACTAATAGGTTCTCATTTTCACTCAACAGAAGTAGAAGACACATCGTCTAAGGAAAATAATTAGGATTTTAACTGATTTTTCAAAATTTAAAGTTTTAAAATAATGACTAGCCCTCCGAGCCTTCTGACAATTTGTGCAGAGCACATCCAAGATAACATCAGTCAGCAGCTATTGGAAGAAGTCCCAACTGGACTTGACAATAATACCAATAATAGGATACTTTGGAAGGGGAAGAATTTTAAATTGAGGGGAAATGTTGCACTGCCCGATGAACTTTGGGAACTTTTACTCCAAAGTCACAAGCGAGTTAAGAGTGATCAAATCTTCTTGTTGATCGGACTGGCAGATGTAATAAGCTTTATTCTTTATTTACTTTTAAAATATTAACCTATTTATTAATAATGAAAATTATCAATACAGAGTCAGAGAAAGTCTGCAGCCCAGAAATTGGTTCTTCGAAATGCTTGGGAATTGACTGATGACGTGCTCGAGAGCTTGCTTGTCAATTGTCCGAAGGTACTTGACATTCACAACTGTCCACTTTTGACGCCTAAAACATTCATGGCTATAAACAAGTATGGGAAGAACTTAGAAGTCCTTGTCATCGGTTCCAGTGTTCAGATCCTTCCTATAGAGATCATACGCAGGGACTCGGAAGTAGAATCGAGTAAGTTCTTTGACTCATTATGTCATGCATAATCATAATTATAGAATTAGTCAACTAACATTGAATTATTAATGGAATGTACAGAACAAGAAAATTCAGCGTGGAGTTCGCTGTTACAAGTGTTCCAGATCCCAACAATGTTACTTAGTTTGATTAAAGAGCCTGAACAGAAAGCGACTCAAATCACCGATTCGTATGAGAGTTTAAAGACTCCAAGGTTAAAAAAGTTGGTTATCTGGGGACATCGAACCAAGCAAAAGCAGGAGGGGTTGCTGTCTGTTCAAGTTGATTACTGGAAGATATTGACTAAGGAATTTATTCAGAACCTGATTTTCATGGATTTGTCGTACTGCAAGGAGTTTGAAGATTTCGGTTTCCTTTTGGATGCAAGGGATTCGCTTGAGCAGTTGATTATACATGATGTCCTCATACCTAATGAACCTTTGGGATGGGAGGTTTTGAAGCAGATTACAAACCTGAGGTATAAGCATTATCATGACACCTTTAATAAAATTAAAATATGTACATGGAACTGAAATGAATCATTTGGTGGGTTTGTATTTTTTTATACAGGTTATTGGACGTCTCTCAATCTACGGAATTAGTGTATGATCAACCGGATGATTTAATGAGAGGAATTGTTAATTCACTGCCAAACTTGTCGTCACTGGATATATCCGGGACGAATCTTGCAGGTTTGTTTACTTTCGGTTTTTGATGATTTCAATTATCTGATTAATTCTTTTTGTGCTGAAGGTCACGGATCAAGTGGAATAGCTGGGTTGGAATCTCGCGTTAATTCTCCTTTAGATTTTATTGGCTTGTTAGAAAGTCACTACAATGCCTGCAGCCGATCGAATATCCATGCCAAAGTAATTACTGGAAGCGCAAACGAAAAACAGCTAATGGAAAGCTTGAGTGTAAGTTGGCAAAATTGACATGTTATTTTGTTAGCAGAATATTTTTAGTAGTAATGATGTTACTTACAGCGCTACATTGAACGTCCTGGTATGTTAAGAACGGCTGTTAGTATGCTGTTTTATGAGCTCATGAAGGATCACGGTAATGTTTTCCTTAATTACTTGTTTCTTTATGACTCAGTGTTCATATAATAATTTACAATGTTTTAAAATGTACATAGATTTCGACTTCATTCAGCCATGTATCAATTTAACAATTGAAGCCCTGGAGATCCATTCAGAACAATTGGATATAACCTATGCGGGGATTTGTATCATCTCGAACCTGATAGAGAGATTAACCGTTTCCGACTACGCCGAGCTTTACTTCACTTCGAAGCTAAGAAAACGTATTGCCAGTGTCGTAATGAAAGCTGCGAAGGCCCATGTCAATGATTTGCCGCTTCTACGCAATGCCATACGTTTTTTGGCTTTGTTGGATGTTCAAAATGATTTGGTATTTAATGTCCACTGTTCCTTTATCTGTATTTGCAATTTAATCTAATATAAGCTTACGTGTTTGTATTCTTTGTAAAGGTTCCTATTTTGTCCGATCTGGTGGATCTACTTTTGCGATCTATAGAGTTGGCTATCGAAAGCTCAGATTTGATTTTAATGCAATTAGCATACGCACTTTTAAAGCCTAGTATCGAACTTGCTACATTGGAAGATAGAAAATGTTTAGGAGCTGCAGGGGCTGTAAAGGTACTGCTAATTAATATAGTGTAATAATAATGTATAGATAGAAATAGGTTTAATTCATGAATTTTGTTTTTTCGGTTTTCAGAGACTCTGTGCTATAGCTGATACATCTATAGTGAAGGACATTTCTGACCCATCCACTTGGAAGATACTTGAGTATCTTACCGATGACAACGATGCAAATTGTGATGAGTTCATCAAGGCAGAAGGGCTCGCTATTTTTATGAGATTGAAGACTAAAATGCCTCATGGTACGGCATTAGCTGCAGGAATGGGTGAGTTTTTTAAAATTTGAAATATTGTTCTCTATAATCTATTATGAATTGTTTTGTTCTCTATAGGGGTTCTAACCAACGTTGCTAATGTCCCTGCAAACCGTCCGTACTTTATGAAAGAGGAAGTCATTTGGACTATATTCGAACTGATGAAGCAACCAGGACAGGATTTTGTTGGATTCGATAACTACAGAAGAGTAAACATTGTATAATTAAACATGTCTGTAACTTGAACAGGATGGTATTGACTTTAATTAATTAATACAGCTAGGCTACTCGGCTTCGTGGTGCATGATGCTTCTTCTTCTCGAACCTCATCTTGTTAAACATCCTAATAAATCAACAATTTTAGAGAAGCTTCAAAAACTGATAATTTCATGGGATGTTAGATGGAATTACATCGGAATAGAGCTGACGTAAGTCATGAAGACTAGAAATTGTATAATATCAATTAGTCCTAAAACTATGGTTGTGTAATTTTTGTTCAACAGTTCATTAAAGCCATTGATGACAGCTCTACAAGCTCCTGATCTCGAGTGCCGAGCATTTGCGATATGGACGTTAGCACATCTTATAAACCTACAGCGTAAGATTTTTGTATTTACACATTCATATTATAATCTTTTGTGCCTAATAATCACTTATCATCATTTGATTCATTTAGCCTCAAAGTACGTCTCGATGATTGGTGACTGTGGCCAGTTTCTGTCTCTGTGTACAAATTCGGTTGGTATTGAGGATGGTCCGTTTGGACACCATGTTATTCAACTTGTGAGTTTAATTCGTAAAAATATTTTCAAGGCTGATTAAGTTTTATATACATCCCTGAATTTTTTTTTTAAAAAATGCAAATTTAAAAGTCTTAATTGTTAAATATGAAAAAAATGTGCAAAAAAATTAAAATGTTTCCAAAAGTAATTTTTCTAATTTTTTGGGTTTTGTTCTCAGTTTTTGGAAATTATCTCAAAAATCAGATAGACGACGTGAACATAAATTTACATATTCGTAATGAGCATTCAATTTCAAAGATTTTGGTGTATTATAACTATTATAATAATTACAGGCGCTTTTACATTTCTATACATTATATACATTTCTCAACGCAACACATCTCAAGTGACAAAATGCTAGCCAAACACCAAAGATTGAACAGAGCGTTTGGTTAATGTTTGCCAATGTAATTTTCTATATGATTCTCCAGTCTATCTCTTCTTAAAAAAACCCGGAATGTTTACATAAAGATTGGAATTGGATCTCGGGTTTGACGGTTGACGTATTGATTTGCTAATACACAGCCTATTATTTTTAGTGCCCTTAGCATTAACCAAATAATAACAAAACTCTGTTGTTCATGTCTAACTCGTTCATTTTCATCCATAAGCTCTATCCATCCAATGTATAAACTACTGGAAAAACAATATAGCACTCAATACGAATGCATTTACACAGTCAAAAATTATTGGTCTGAACTTCAACCTACATAAATTCGTATTGAATATCAGTAGATGATAGATAAGATAGGAGAATTACAATACAAACAGTTACAAATGTACGAATTAAATTTAAACACTAAGCATCATTATCAGGGTTTGAGTCTCAAAGGCAAATAAGTATTAATTTGGCAAAATAGTGTCATTCCGTCGGTTATCGTCTCCAGGAAATTGACGGAACTTCATCGTGCAATTTTCTGGCGTTTGTTCATAGTTTAATGATAAGACAAAATCTTTTATTCTATAATCGTCATTTAAAGATTCATTGAGACTTTTCAGAGAACCAATCCAAAATCTCATTCTCATCAATATTTCAATAATCATCAATAGTTAAAAGTTTGTGTTATCAAAAGAACGATTTGCATTTGAAAACATCAGCATTATATGTATATGTTATCGGTGTTCATTCAACTCGCACTTCCTCAGCCATGGATTTTTGTAAGAATTTAACTGAGCCAGACAGGAAGTATAACAAATAGTGTTTGTAACAAAACACTGAAATAGTCTGATACTTTCTAAAGAAAACAATAATACCGATAGTTAGTCAGTACATCTACCGCAGCCAGCTCGTGTTGATTTTTGAAACAAGTCAGAGTCCTCGTAGGACTTGTTATTTAAATTCTAATTCTATAAGTTATTGATTGCATTATTTTGAGATGCATTAGTGAGTTGACAATATTAATACAAACGGTCAAAGATGAAGACTGGACGAAGATCTGCAATTGTGGCAATCGGATTTTTTGAATCTCTTATATTCAGTGGATGCCTATTTGGGTGGCCTAGTTTACTTCATGTTCTGCAGCAAGAAGGGGTTTACAGGTATGGAAGTAATTGAAATATTTAGATTACTGTGATTTAGATTTTGTTCAAAAATAGGTTGAAAAAATGTATATGAAAAGATGCATATAGCATAATATAGTTATTTATGTCTAGCACATGTTTAGAAAAAGTTCAAAAACAAATCAGTATTTTAATGATTTTTATATCGAATGAACTACAGAATACAGATCACGACCAAACCAAAAACATTTCATGTAAAAAATAAGAGAATCTAGAAACTCGGGTTTAATGGTTTACAGCTTATAATTAGATATCCTGCATTCTTCTCAGCCTAAAAATAAAACGATTTGATATTTTTAAAATTAAATAGTTTGGAATCGTCTCGGACTGAAACACAACTGTTTACCCAATTTCAATCGTTTGACTGATTTTATAAAGTTTCCTTGATGTATAAGTTTAGTATTTTATCATGAAATGCAATCTAAGTCATGTCAGAATCATTAATTTAGAATACATGCATAAAAAAATACTTATTGAAATTGAATAGATATAGTGTAGAAATCAATTTTTAAGAATTTAAGAAATAAGGTTAAATATTTGTTTTGATTTGGAACACAGCCACTTATGTCTAGAGTCAAATGACGGACCTGAAAATAAGACCACTGTCCAACCCGTCAGTCACCAGACTCCAGATGCATTTTATTCTTCTACCGAAATAACTATAATAATTCCCTCGACCACACTGTGGGATAACAATTATTATGATGACGACGATGAGGAGACAAGTAATGATACCAAGAGATCAAATGATGACAAGTCTGAAGTGAAAGAAGAATCTGTATTTGATGACCCTCTATGGTTATCAGATGCCATTCCACCTTCGGCAATCCATTTTATTACAGAGGAATCTGAATCTGACTTCGGTCAAGAAGAAAGAATTTCATATGACAGGAATGAGGATATAATACAACGAAAAATGAACATTCCGGTAATTCATAACAACACATGAATAAATACAGAATTCTTTAAATTTTTTGATGTTTTTAAAGATTGGACATAACATTGTGTGCTCCCGTCAAACGACGGAAATGACATTGATTTACACTGTGGCTGCAGTTGCATATGGAATAACTGCCATTGCGATCGGTTTCGCCTTGGACTTTCTTGGACTTTGGTTTACTCGTATTTTGGGAAGGCAAGTAAATACTTAAAATGTAATACAATTGATTAACTTCCATATAATCAATAATAATGTAATGCTTTCTTAGTTTGTTGACCACTGGAGGATTTTTATGTCTTGCCTTCACTTCCAAAGGTAATCAAAGCTTTAAAAGGACCTTCATACTTTTTAAATACATACAATTGAAATATTTATTTTTCGAAATATTCTCTAGAGAGTTCATGGCTTTTATGGCCAGCAATGAATCTTATTGCATTGGGATCGAATCAGCTTCGGCTAAGCTCTTACCAAAATGCAAATCTTTTCCCACAACACCGAACAACGATATTGATAGCTTATAGCTCGGCTTATTCCATATCCACCACATTATTTCTTCTTGTTCAGGTATGAAAATTCGTCATATAAAACATTAATAATTTAAAAATGACATCAGACAAACTTCCACCTGCTTGCATTTCCTATTAAATTATTCAACCAAAGGTATGTATAACTTCCTGTTTTCCAAGAAGATAGTATCAATCTGCATTGCTTTATCCTAACTGATTAGTTTTGGAAATAATTTGTATATATATTTAAGATCAACGTAAAAAATCAGAAATCACGTATATTTTACTTCATCAATTACAATGTTTGTGCAGTTTCAAGTTCAGCAGGTTTCGAATGAAAATATCTGAAAACAAATAAGGATAAGATAATAGATAATGAATTATTGAATGAATCAAATGTAAATATTTTCACAAATTGCATATTAAGCTATCTAACCAATACCCATTTGTTATTCTTGTACAAATTTTAATTTTCATCTAAAAACGTAGATTATAAAAACAAACAACAATAATGTTTGAAATTCGGTGAAAATAGCTACTATGTAATGCTTCAGAATTAAAATGTGAAATCATGTTCTTATCTTTCAGTATGGATATGCAGCTCAGATACCATTTAGAACGATTATTTTTTTCATAACGGGGATTTCAATTCTAACAATTCCAAATACTTTAATAATGCCGAAAATGAAAACAGAAGACCATGTGGAAACAAACTTTGAGCCAAGTAAATTTTCAGGACAAATGCCCAATCCTAACCCAAACAGTGATAAGCTTATGAAAATAACCTCTGACAGTCCGGACCCTGATGACGATGAGGATAATCTCCCTCGGATCTTAAAAGCTAAAGGAAAATCCGGAGAAGCCGAGCGAATTAATCCTTTTGGTAAACTGCATTATTTTGTAGTACTATCCTTATCGTATCCTTACCGATAATTTACTAAAAATTAACAGATGAAGCAGAAAGTTCGATTTACAAAGATTCGACGATAAATGAAGCAGTTCCACTTAGAACTTCCTTATGGACGCTGTCTGCAATTCTTCATTTATTCTGGGCGTTTTTCAATTTCTTTCTTGTCCTCTTCTACACTGCCACTTTCATTCCTTGGGTTCACAAAATGACTGACGATCCTAAAATCGGTTCGTACTCAAATCATTACAAAAGAACAAAGTAATCTATAATCTGTAGTAACTAATTCTTATCCGTTCTTTTTATTGCAGTGGCCCATTACAATGAAATCTGTGGGCTTTGTGCTCTCATCGCTCCGATATTCATTCCTATCGCCGGTCTCGTCACTGATTGGCAAATTCGAAAGGCTTCTACATGTAAGCACCAGCTCAACCTGTAAAAAAAATCCTTTCAGTTTCCTTAAACACTTTTGTATTTATGTCCATCTTCAGTGGATGACCGGGTTGAGAAATTAGCACTGACAATGCGAGCACCAGCTTTCACCATGGCCTTTGCAACTCTTTTCATGCTCAGCACAATGATCTGCAAACTATTCTTTACAAGTGAAGCCGTCTATGTGTCCCTCGTCATGATTGCCATTTCCCGTCCATTCATCGTCGGAAGCAGCACAAGCTATATTAGAATAAGGTTGGTCATGAATCAATAACTCAATCAATAACTATGCTTGAAATAGACTATTTAAGATGACATCATTAAACTGATCTCTTAATTGATTCAACAGATTCCATCCAACTCACTTCAATCGACTAAATGGAATTCTTATGACTGTCATATCTATTTTCACCCTGATTCAATATCCAATAATACTTCTGATGAAACAATCTACCGAAGACTTTATCATGGTGAGATTGAATTGAAGCATGAGATTTTAAACCACTACACTACACTAATTATGATTTTTAATGTATCAGATTCAAATAATCCTAATTGTCCTACTCGTGCTTTCCCTGGCTGGCCCTGGACATTTGATGATTAAGCCCTTAGCAAGAAAATACGCTCGATCAGAACTAAAATTCAGGACGGAAATGTAAAAAATTATTTATTTCATTTAATTCTGGCATTCCATTCTTCATATTATTGACATGTTAAAACAAAAATCAAATGTAACAATCTTAAAACTCGAATATAAATAAATAAATAATCAAAACAAGCAATAACCTAAGCGAAGTCAGTCGTAAAAAACTTTAAATATATCATATTATTTACAATACATTTTTGAATGTCATTGGATTACAATTTAAATTACAAATATGTTTTGAGCAAAAAAATAGTAAAAAACATTATACGAAATAATTAGTATAGTCAATTAGACAAATACAAGCAAAGTTAATTTGTACATAAATAATTAATAGTAATAATACCTAATCATTTAAGAAATATTTCTGTGGTAAATAAGAAGGCAGCAACGATAGTGAAAATAAAATAGCATGAGGAAATATTATATTATTAAATTTCTAGCTTTGTAGTTGATACTCTGGCAATTTCCGGTAGTAAGATAGTTTCTCTTCGAAAACTGGAATGGGCTCCAAGTACTTGCAATTTTCGTCCACATCTTCTGTAGTCTCTTTTTCAAGTGCTGATGATGGTTTGTCACTAATTTCATTATCACACCCTTTTTCTTCCACATTCTTTAAAGATTCAACTGGGGCCCATCTCGATACTTTGTTGCTTTTGGGCTGATCAACAGGTTTAGAATCCTCCACGGTTGCTGAGAATGTTGACGAAGCTTGAATACTTGTACGATCCCGTTCAACTAGTTTAGACAGGCCACTAGATGCAAAAGTTCTCAACTGCTCAGGTAGCTTGAAGGGACTAGGAGGGTCGGAGCCAGGATCTGAAAGCTTTGGGGACAGGTCCGAGGAATAGTCACTATGTGTTCCTGAAGATCCTCCAAAAACTCGTAGCAACTCAGGTGGGGGTTTGAAAGGACTGTTAATAAGGTCAGGGCTCTCTGGAAATTTTGTAAACATGTTTGGATCCGGAGAATTGGACAAATCTTTACTACTATCACTATTATCTCCACATATCGATGAAGAAATTGAAACAGGCCTGTCCTTCTTTTCTGATCTAGTAGAGGATAAAGACCGATCAGTAGGTTTAGCAGCTGATGAAGATGATCCTGTACGTGAGGAGGAAGAGTGTCTATGACTCGAGGACGAATGACGATTTGATCGAGAACTAGATGATGAGTGCTTATTATGACTGGAGTGCGAAGATGACGAGCGATTATGAGATGATGAACTGGAAGAGTGCTTTTGAGATCCAGAGCCATGAGTGGACTCTTTTTTATCCCGTCGTTTGTCTTTATCATGATCTCGTTCTCTCGAAGAATGGGAGGAATTGCCATTACTACCTTTCCTGTCTCTTGATCGAGGACCACTGCTACTCCGACTGCTTCTGCTATGCGGACGACTGTCATCTCTACTTTCTCTACTAGAAGACTTTGACTCTTTGGATGTAGATTCATTTTTGTGTTTGGATGATGAAGAATTTGACCTTTTATAACTTTCATCTCGATTACGATTCTGTCGACTACTTGTTGAGCTACCATTACTATTGTCAGAATGATCAGGCTTTCTCCCCTTCTTCTCTTCTGTCTTTGAGCTAATATCTTGAGGAGGTGTGTCTTCACAAATGACTAAGTTAGACGACCCTGAATCCCCACTTCCACTGTTATTATCAAAGGAATCAATCAGCTTTTTGATACTGGAGGACATATGGATTGTCCCAGGTTTATCTCCAAGAATATCTCCTCCACTATATTTTCGAGCTTGTTCTTGTAGCTCTCGCAAAATATCATCCGAATTTTCCAAAAGCACCGGCCTTGGAGGAGATACTTCTCCAATTTTTTCAAACATTGGGGATTCTTCCTCAGAATCTTCTTCTTCATCGACACATTCACTCGTTGCAGACATATTTGATTCCATATTATCATCAAGATCAGGTTCAGGGGCCCAGCCATTTGTAAAAACACCAGGTGGTTTTTCATTTTCAGACTTGTGTATTTCGTCTGTAGGGTGTTCTACTTCCGACGCAGCATGCTTCTCCTCTTTTTTCACTCCATTTTGCAAACTTTTATTTTTATTATTATTATTATAATTGACTTGAGTTGATGAATATTCCATTTCTTCTTCCTCTCCAGGAGGAAGTGGTTCATCAGCCGGTGGAGGGTATGGTGGAGTGACAGGCGTGTAGTCCATTTGCTCATCAAATTCTTCTTCTTCCTCGGGTGGAGGCGGTGGGGCTTCCATTGGAGGCAGAGGTGGCGGTGAAAACTTTTTGATAGATTGCTCCCCAATTAAATTAGGATAACCAGAGGGGGGCATATTGTAAAATTCGGAGCCAAGCATTCCAAAATGTCGATGTTCTCCACCTTGATCTTTTGGTGGTGACGGAGGGGAGGGTGGTCTTTGATTTTGTTCTTCAGCCAGTTGTAACTTGAGTCTCTTTTTCTCTTCATGCTCTTCCTTAGTGCATCCCATGTAACTGAACACCTCTGCTTCGATAATTGGTTTGAATATCGAGTCTAATTTACACCCTAGTGCTTGATCCACTATACTGTCCAATCCTTTTACGAAATACGGAGCTCTGTAATAAATAAGAAAATAATGAATAAACGAACAATTAAAAATTTTACACACAAATATTCGGCATTAGCTAATTGCTTACTCTTCGATCTTCTTTCTCATCACGTCTCGCATTTTTAACTTGGGAAAACTAGGTGACCATGTCTGACCTTTGAGGAACGTGTCCACCGTCCCTGCCACTTTAGACTGCAGATTGATGTACGAGGGCTTGAAACAAAACCACAAAATCAAAATACTAAAGGTACCAAAAAACACTTCATTTATGAAAGTAAGAGCTTTATTTTACCTTAGTATCAACATCTGACAAGCAATCTTTTCGAAATTGATCAAACAATCCTTTAATCTTCAACTGTGAAATAACTCCCTCGACAATTTTGTCCACATCGGGTCTCTCCTTCCTCGGTTTACTTGAAGTCCTCCTTCTCCGCTGGGGCTGTGACGAATGGGGCCCATTTCCCGAATAGTAGGGATGAGGATGATTATTATACATCCTACTACAATTATATTTATTATTATACAATTAAAATTTATTAAAAATTCTCCAAAATAAGATTGAGTTCCAATAAATATTTGGAGCTTCCCTGTGAAAAAGTGGGATCTTCATTGAGACATTGAAAGATGGCCCAGCTTGCCTCAGAAGAGTTTCAATGTATTTTGCATAGAGAAACCCACACTACTACATACTAAAAGCAAGGACATAGAATTATTTGGCATTCATAAAGAAACTCTCCTGCTGATCGGCCTCGTGCTTCAGAGACTGTCCCTGGTACGAGGTTTAACTAAAAGACCCAGCAGGACGGTTTTAAAAAGTTTCAATTCAAACGGCAGAAGAATGGGACTGGACGGCGGTGACGATGTGTACGAGACCCTGCCACATGGTAGTGTTGTTACCCACATGATTGCTGGGGCTATTGCAGGCACTGCCGAACATTGTGTTATGTACCCCCTCGACTCTGTCAAGGTTAGTAACAATTAATAATAACAATTAGTTTACTGTTCATTCTAAATGTTAACGACGAATTCTAAATGAAGGATCAATAATACAATTCTCTGTTTTTTTTAAAAAAAAACTTTTTTTGTAGACGAGGATGCAGAGTTTAGCCCCAGCCCCTGGAGCTGAGTACAGAGGGGTGATGACGACATTATCAGAAATGGTTCGAACTGAAGGTGTCTTCCGCCCTGTACGAGGGATGAGCGCTGTGATGATCGGAGCCGGTCCAGCTCATGCACTTTACTTCTCATGTTACGAACGAATCAAAGAGGTTATGTTACCTAAAGTCCCAACAGGGTATCACAATTTCGTATATGGCTTCGCAGGGTGCCTTGCAACGCTGCTGCATGACGGGATCATGACTCCGGCTGATGTAGTTAAACAACGTATGCAAATGTACAATAGTCCGTACTCGTCTTGCTGGGATTGTGTTCGAAAGACTTACCACTCGGAAGGTTCCCGTGCTTTTTACCGGTCCTATACTACCCAACTCAGTATGAACATCCCCTTTCAAACCATCCACTTTATGGTTTACGAATTCATGCAAAAAGCAACCAATAAGGTATGGGATTTAAGTTTGATTTGTAAATATAAAGAATATGAGGTGATGAATGAAATGATGTGGAATTTACTAATACAGGAAAGGTGCTACAACCCCAAAGCTCATATGGTCTCGGGAGCATTGGCTGGTGCTATTGCTTCCGCTATTACCACACCCTTGGACGTTTGCAAGACGCTTTTAAACACTCAAGAACGCTCAGCCCTGAATACTTTAGGAAGATCGCAAATAACTGGACTGTGGCTGGCTTTCACAACTGTTTACCGACTAGGAGGAGTCCGGGGATATTTCCAAGTGAGTCATGATTCTATTTTGGATATCGTTGTTTTTTAAATAGTAAATGAATTACTAATCGAGATAACACTATTTCTAGGGAATGTCTGCTCGTGTACTCTATCAAATGCCATCAACCGCCATATGCTGGTCAATATATGAATTTTTCAAGTTTGCTATGGGACCTCATGATGTAGATCCCTCATCAAGTTGAAGTTTGTGAACATCTTCCACTATACGAAAAAATGCAGGAATTTAGTTGCATGGAAATGGTGGTGTTTGTGAGATGGAATCAAATGCAAATTATGGTAGTGTTGATCCTCGATACTCTAACGAGGAAGAATTTAATCAGTAATGTGGGACCTGTGACATTTCGAGTCTATTTTTAATTTAACATTTTATAGAATTAGTCAATTAATCTTGAACCTATTTTTTGCTGCTGCTACTTACATATATTCCTCTTTCCGAACTTTAACCATTTTTTATGACTTAATGGGGCTTCAGTCTCCCACTACTTGTTGAACTATTACTTGCTTACCTTGCTGTTTTTTGTTGGAGCGAATCTATTTAAATGGCTCTCTTTTTGTACAGTTAGAAGCTCCTGTAGAAAATAATCATACACACGAGTGGTATTTAGTCATTGTTATAATAAAAAAGCAGCTCTGAATATATATTGGCTGGATGCCGATGAATATGATGTGCGAGGAGCACTGCCCTGACAGAAACGGTGAATCTGAAATCCTAAAAGAGTATTTTTATTCGATACATTAAATAAATAAATACAAATATATATCTTAAGGTATAGCCTTTTTGAATCAAATTAATAGCGTAAAATAATATCTTCGTTCTTCCATTTTTTTTCACAGTAAATGATAAAACAGTTCTGCTGTAGCGAATAGTGAATAGACGAATATAATGCGAAATTACGGCAAAAAATAAGCGAAAGCTATTTGAATTGATTTCTAAGTGTGCACACTAACTTAACTTTTACAGTTTACTAATTGTGGAAGGAATAATTATAATTTGTAGCTTTAAGACGTGAATTGATAATAGTAATTGGCATTCCAAAAAATTGACATTTGCTTTAAAGTCTAATTTTTTGCAAACCGATTTTAGCTGTGCACACTTACAAGTTACAAATGGAAAATTTGCTCATATTAAAAATCGACTACCTGATGAGACATAAGAGGGACACTGGTACAGGCTGCGAAACCTACACGAAATAAATAATTGTATCCAGAACATGATTAAGTATTTTTAAATATACTTAATCATGTTCAGGAAAGAAACGGGCAAAAAACATTAGTTCTACGAACGAAAAACATCCTTAAAATAGTGTTAGCCGATGGTTGAATTAGAACTTTAATTCTGAAACTTTCAATCTTATTCGACAATCGTCTTTCGCTTTGACTGCGTCTACCCAATAGCAAGTTGTATTGAAAATTACATTAAATTTGCAGCTTTTTCTGGATTTTTTTGTTAGATTTGTATTTTAGTTATAAAAGCAGTTAGTAATCGTAGTATAGTTTATTAATAACATTTTGCTTCCTTAGTTGGACAGTTTCGGTCTGGTTGACAACTCAACCTGTGCGATCGATTTAACGCCGTTAAAAATGTCATGGGCTATTCGACTTACCAGACATATAGTTAAGTTTCTTCTGTTTTTGAAACTCAAAATCAGCTTTCCGTATAAAAAATATTACATACTGCTTCTTCTTTCTGAGCATTTATGTGACTTTTGCCTGCCAGTTTGAATTTTGATTGCCTGAGTTTAATTCTTAAGATTGACTTTAACTGAAACTGTAGTAAATAATTAGTGCGTTTTATTTCTCTCTTTGTTATTCCTTTATGAATTCTGGTACACGAAATGCAAATTATATACTTCCAAAATGGTTTTCAGTGTTAAATAACCTGAATCTTTCTGTTATGTTGAATTTTCTTTAGTGAATTAATTGTAATAGATTAATTAATATGATTGTATTAGTTAGTCCAAGTAGATTTATTTGTCAGTAGCATTTACTTATGATTTTAAATCTTCTATATATTACTGCACACACAATACAATAGAAACGAAGTTTGGGAAGAGAAAAAGAAGTACACTGTGATCAGGGACTCAATTTCAGTGTAGGTTAGCCCTTATCCAGTGTCTTTGACTATGTTAGTTAAAGTAGGTACCTAATTAATTATTAGAAGCTGAAGATTATAAAGGACTATTTTACGTTTAAGTAATAACATTATACAATAAATATGCGATAAATATGAACGTTTATAAACTGTTTAAATACACTTGTGAGAGTTTAGTCTTTTTGCAAAAGTACTAATTTTTCTGTGTTTTTTTTAAAGACTTCATTTTCACAAGTGCATTTAAACATGAGATTTAAAATGATCATCCAATTTAGGTACTACACTACACTTTTGTAGTTATAAAAATAATAAGTATATTAATTATTGCTACTATGTTTAAGGAGAGTATATTGTTATTAGATATATTATGTAGTTGGTAATAGTGGAGAAAAAATGCAAAATTCCTAATGACTGTTGTATGGTACCGTTGATAGATTCTAGTTAATGATGATATGACGAATTATATAAATATATAAATGGAGTTGAATTCTGAGACATTCGTAAAAATAAATAGATCGATTTATATGAAAATTACCCAGTCTAACTAGAAAACTTATCGACGATAACTGTGTCTTATCAAAATATTATTATTACATTCCTCCGGGAAGTAAACTTCTGTTGAATCGCATCAGCATCGTCGCATCTCCACTTTTCATGGACATTGGATCTCAACAGCATTGTTTTTTACATTTCCAATTGTGTTCTCTTGTCTCAAAGCACACAGAATTAAGAAATAATTTATCAAACATGAGTGATTGCTGTGAATATGAAATTATAGGAATTTTTATTTTTTTATTATACAAATGGCTCACTTCAATATGCTATTATATTATATTCCCATCTGCCAAAATAACTTTCTTTTGACTAATTTACAACAAACCGCATGTTAAGTAGAATTGTTTGTTAGAATTGGCTAAATATTCGTGCTTAAAGTGGACAGATAGAAAATGGTGAAAGTCAGAAGAAAGTAGTTGAGAAACTGAGCTGTCTTTAAGCATGGTTGAATTTTATAAATTAAAATATTGAAAACGATTTAGATATAGTATGCAGTTTTCATTAATAATTGACAATAAAAATAATGTGGATACAAGCTTTTTTTGTTGAGTAAGTTATTCATGTGTCATTTTATTTCGTTTTAAATCTCAATTTTAGAAATAATTACGTTCTTTAGACCGGACCTTAGGATCTTTAAAATATGATCAACAGAAACCTTCGTTTGAAATTCTGATCTTCATATTTCACAGATCACTCAATCTGTGTGATTTATCTTCAGTCACGATTTGCAACATTTTCATGTCAATTAACTTGAGTCAGAATATTACGATTTATAACACAAAGTTTGGTTAAAGATTTTGTGATCATGATTTTTTTTACAGATCAAATATACTATCCTCATCATAATGAAGAACTTAAGTAGCATTAAAGGATCTTCTAGGATTTCTTTTTGGCAAGGTTTTGAGATTATAAATTACATCATCTGCTGACTATAAAGTACATGATAATATTTTTACATGATGAATGTTCTCTCTCTATATCTGCTTGAGTTTCATACCTCAGAATTGATTTCAGAATGGAGCAGACGGGTTAAGGCGTAAGCAATTTTTGTAAAATATGATTTGATTGATTTTAGCCAAATTCACTCAACTAGAAATGAACGATTGCCGAACCTCAACCGGCTGGCAGTTTTCCAAGAATAACAAAACAGCACCGACCTTTAGCGTATCGTTTATCCTTCTTTTTTATGTCTCCAAAATTTCCATCCTCGAGACAACCCATACTCAGGAAATATTTAACAGCAATTTCCGTTTATACAAGTCACCAATTTTTTTAATGCCTTGTCTAAAACTATATGACAAAGAACAAATGACGGAGAGTGAAGGAAGGCAGCTTTTTTTCCTTCGATTTTTGAGGGATAAATCCATAAAGTAGATTTGAGTATAGCATGGTAAAGTAAAAGAAAATCAGAAACATTTATTTACAAGAATGTGTGTATTCTTCCTTAAGAGATTTAGGATCAAAGTACGTATGTAGTATGTAGGGTTGTTTTGCTAAAAGTTGGGAAAAGTGCATTAACTTTTTCAGTAAGATTAAACAAGAACTGAGAAAGTAAATGTTTATATTCCTCACTGATTCAATTGATTGCCATGGGGGATTTAGGCAAAAAGAGAAAATAAATCTAGAGAAAGCTGAATTTCGTGCTTGGAAACTGGATTTTTTTTACAAAAAAAACTCAAACTGCCCAAAGTCAATTTATATTTTCCATACTTCAATGTATTTCTATATTTGGTCCATATACATCATTAGAGCCTGTCATGTGAATGTATTGCATTCCCATTCCCAGGAAACGATTATGTTTTTACTCTAGTAGTATTTAAATAGTGAAATCTGGCTCCAGAGATTTCTAAATATATGAATAATGATTTCCAGGTATCAACTACAGGTCACATATAAATGCGTCTAATGTCACTTAAGTATATCAATTTCAAAGCTCAAGGTCAGAAATAACAAAGGTCGACCTTGCATACATCGGCTCATGTGGCCATTACTCCGTTTAGTATTTCGATAGTCCTAAATATACATTTGGTCCTGAAAAATCACACTTGGACACAGTAACACAGTATAGTATAGTACGTATATGCTGTTGTGTGTGTGTGTGAATTTGTACAGTTCGTAGTGTCTGAGTCTCAAAATGAGAACATTTTGTTTACAATCTTCTCAACTTCTGAATAGCAATAAAGGCTTGTTTTTCATCCCAAGTCAAAGAACCTTTCATATCCACCTTTACCGTAGCTAGACATTCAATATTGAATTTTCTCAGCTTATAAATCGAAATTGCAAAATGCTTCTTTCAATCGTATGCCCTTAAGTGTCTGCGTTGTGTAGGTGTGGTCCAAAAGTCTAAAACTTATTGTGTCTACTACATGCATGTTGATGTGCTTGTGTAAAAGTAACTCTATTGTGTCATACAATTTCTTGCAAATCAAGTTATTCAGACCTTTCA
>JAQGBQ010000112.1:0-40809 GCA_034698485.1 Vertagopus arboreus
TTCTGATTCCTCGTTTTCTATCCGTCTAGAATTGCGAACCTTCGCGTCACATTTTTTGCAGATGAGCTGGTCTTCACGAAAGTTGACTATCTCATTCCCTGCATACTGCTTAAAAAGTGTCCAAAAGGCTGGCTCCCCCAATCTAGTAGCCCTGGCCGAGGATGCAATTCTCTTAGGACACATGCTACATTTTCGATGGGCCATTTTATTAGCACTCTGTAAATAAAATAAAAAAATATAAAAATGCAATATGATTATTTCAGTACATAACTAAATATAATATTTAACTTACTCTTGACTTTGTGACGTCGCCCGGTAAATAATAAAAAAAACAGCAAAAATCTACCAAAAATGTTGATCGTGATGATTTTGAATGCGATGGGATAATTTACAAAAAAGCAAAAATTATCTCTTCTGCCGTAGTGAATAAATGAATAATAAACAGTTTCGGTAACCATGGTTCTTTTTTTTGCATCAATGTAGGATTTTCGAGAGGATTTGGCTTCAAAAAGTTGAAATGTCATGATTTTTTTTCTTTGTGATTTTATTGCGCTAAAAAACGGCTTGACGGATAAAAAAGATGTTTTGCAATCGGTTGGGCTTTAGTTGTACTATACATTGCAGCAAAACAGAAAGTTTTTACTATGTGCAAACCATATTATTTTTTAGCCCAAAGTTTAGACCCTATGCTATCCTATAGTAAATGACCCCCACGGCATAGGTCCTGTAGGCCAAACGAGCTTTGACGGATTTCCAATTTTTGTTAAAACCCAAAGAGTGCATCTATTAGGTGCATGAATTTCAAATCCATAGCTGTGTGCAAACATAGTTTAGAGCGTGACCCAAAATACAGTCTTATCCTATAGGGGGCTTTAGTTGGAGATGGAATTGATGAAATTCACTTCTCTTTTTCCTTCAGTAATTTTAAAATGTAATTTTCCTACTCTTATATGAATAGTGAATGACTTTCTTTGTATCTCAGTATACTGGCTGAAAAATGTTAATTTACAAAATTAAAGTGTAGAACGCATTCTTAAATCAGAAGCTGGGAATTCTGCTTTAATACATCCATGTATTAAATTTCCCTATAGGTAAATGTTGTTGTTGCTTTAAATGCTTTTAATCAATTAAGGAACACGTGCCAGAGCTTCAACTTCATTTCAACATTTGGTTAAGAGTTTAAGATCTTGTTTATTCTTGTGTATTTGTATTGGGATTTTGTGAAATAAAGGAAATTCCAAGAGATGTTATTAATTTCGGGAGAAAAGTGCTCCTTGTTTTCGTAATTAAGTAGGTCTCAGAATCAAAAATATTTACTCAACCTTTGATTGAGTAACTTTGAGACTATTTATTTATTGTAGAACGTAGCCTGTAGGGATTTTAGTTTATGATTCGTTGAGAATTTGACTAAAGTCAGTTGCTGTTTAGTAATTAGAATATGAGTATATTGAAGAATTCTTACAATTTAGTTGAACTCGTTTCTACGCAGCAGTTAAAATGTCTTGAAAAGGAATTCAATAATGGTTTATGGTGGCAACAGCAACACTCTGTCCATAATGCATGACTGATGTAGGAAGGGAGACCTATTAAAGAAAGTTGAAGTCGGAAAATAGTCCGACTACATTTGACTTACATATCCGATGATAGCATTCCGTCACTCACCCTTCGGTGTAGTTAGTAGTTGGTATGGTTTATTAAACGAAGGAAAGCCACAACAGGCCGGTCGTATCAAAAAGGACATCAAAGACTTTGAAGAAACTTTCTGCTGTTCCGAAATTCTCTCTCTTCTTGAGGAGTACCACTTTTACTGGCTGGAAAAGATTGTAGATCTTTTGATTGTGACTGCTCCTTGGAATAAATTTTGTTGCCTAATTGGAGAAATTAAGACTGGAGACATTTGCCTTTGCCATGATAGTTAAAGAAAATTAATGCAGAGTAATTTCATTAATAAATTCCCTTCTCGTCGACCCAAGTTGAGGAGGCATTGAGTTTACTCAACTAAACTACTTACGCACACTTCACGGTTGGCCTGCTTGTTGGTAGTAGAGTACCGGCCATATATAGCAATAGCAAGAATATATGTAATACGGATTCTAAAATCTAGATTGCCAGCTAGAGGAATCTTGGTTTTAGTTAAGTTTGTATTTAAATTCAACAGAATAAATGGAAAGTGAGACTGACGTCTTATTAGAAATTCTTATTTCTACTTTCATGAAGGAAATAAGGTTTCTTCTATTTCACTTTCACTCACTCTACCGCTTCCCTTTATTTCTCTTTCACATGCAAAATTCATAAGCTCACAAAAGTAAAATAGTAGTACAAGAATTCGGAATGGAGTTAAGTTTACTATGAAAAATAAGTAGAATCCTATAGGACAGCCTACTCAATCTCCTGACTTCCTCAGAGTTGAAACTTTACTCAGATGAGGATTAAGACTATGGGAATTTTTTCATTTTTTAAAAATAAAGAACTGGCTTTGTATTAAGTTTGGTAAGGAAATTTATGCATTTATCATGACTTCATGAGGTCGTGATTTCTTACCCTTAAGCTCACTTCTAACTTTTTAAGAATTCCGACATTTCAGTTTTGCCTTTCTCTTAAAATTATTAAGAGTTAGTCAAGTGTCTCTTACCTTAATTAATGAGGTGAGATGAAGTTAAAAAGAAACTCGACGTAGTTAGAATTTATCAAGTTTACCTACCTCTGTCTTTTGATTTAAAAGTTTTTATGTAGACTTAAATTCTGAATAAATTTCAACACACTTAGAAATACATTTCTTTCTCTTCTTTACTAGCAGTTTTTGTACAAAATTACTTTCTTGATTTGCGTTTTATTTTAAATGTTGTTTTTATTGAAAGAAATGCAGGTAGTATGTACATATTTAATGCTATTAAAATTAATGCTTCGCATATTTGCAATTACACGTGCTTCCGAATCCCATTTAAAGCATGCATTGTGTTATGACTAATACTATATAGTCAATAAGATTGCGTGTGAATTCATAATGTCTTTATCTGGCTTAAAGTTATTTGTGGCATTTAATTAAATTAAATCTTCATAAACTGATTATATTAAGCTTTATCATACCGTTAATCTCAATCACAATTATATAGTAAATATAAAAGCAGGTATTTTTTAACCTGGCTGTTATTTAATCCAAATGATTCAATCAACTTGGTTTATAAATAATATGTCTGGTTCGGTTTAATGTTCGGTAACTCCACTTTCAAATTCATTGGCTAGGTATACCTATATATACAGACTTGTTAGTGGCAATTATTATTCAAGAACATGTCCGAAATTCATGCTTTCCCTTCAAACTAAAAGCATTTTAGAAAAACAGATAAATCTGACATGTGACTACTTTTTAAGACAACATTTTTTCTTCGAAATCGTGCGAAATATTTGCAAGTAGACAAAATGCACTAAAAATTGGCTGACTAGTGATCTATAATCCGCCGTCCAAAACTCAAAGTGCCAACTTAATCCTTGGTAATCGGACTTATCAGAGGGAAGATGTTGTGATCTCCTCACACACATGGCATTCCATTACCGTAACATTCCCCTGTCCTATCAATCATACTTGTGCTGAAACATCAATATCATACAAATCGATATTTCTTTTCCTTCTTGTTCCGAGAACATGATTCATGTGTTGGAATGTCTTCAGAGTCTTTTTAGCCCAATCCTCTTTCTTCCTCCTTTTTATCTCTCTCCAGTCACTCTCCTTCACCAATCTATAGCCTTAAACCCAGTACTATACGAAATCATTTCTCAGCACTATTGCTAAACCTGCTAGCCTTTAGTAACCAACCAAAAGGTTATAGAGTATCATCTCCACAGGGACTTTGAAAAATGAAATGAAATATTACTAAAATTCTCTTCTGATGAAAACATGTGTATTTTTTAGCTTGCTTTTCTAGGTATATAGTTTTCCGTTAACACAGTAGAGTTTACAAAATAATTTGCATTGAAATAAACCATGTAAAACGTATACGTAACCTTCGGCATCGGAACGCGTCATAGCCAGTGAATTTTTTTCTGTAGTTAGGAAAATGGCAAAAGAAAATTGAGATATTCAGTGAGGCATTAGGCAATGAAAACATGAGCAATGACAAACCGGTAGTCAAAAAAATCCACATGAGTGACAGCTGAGTCAGCACGGTGAGTTCTATTTAAATAAAAATAACAAATGTAGTAGTAGGAGTTCATTATTTTTATTATCAGTCGGCGTTGAATATACACACCATCGACCTCTTCTATAGTCCTTGCCTTGCTTTTGCTCTTTTGTTAACCGTCTCTAGTTTTTTTTGGTTTGGTTGGTGGTGGTAGTGGAAAAAATTCTTGCCAAAAAAGACCTGGATAGCATAGCATATGGAAAGCTTTCACGAATGTTTTCATCTCGATCAGACGTTGAGGAAAAATAGTCTTCAGTACGTCTAATTTTATAGAGGAAAATATTATACGAAAGAGGAGGAAGTTTCCGTACTTTAAGATAGGCGATATGTCTAAAGTTGTTATATTCCTATATGGATATAAATACACACAAAAGGCTTACACCGAGAATGGGAAGCTGATTACCATATTTGCGAAAAAGATTTGGCGAGTGACTGACAAGTGGGGTGTAGCCACACATAAAATGGGTGGGTAGTCATTTATAACCTCGAGTAATTGTTTTTGGCAAGTTGTAATGAACCAATAAATCTCCTATCTTTAATTATTATCACGGAAGATTTTATCATTTATGTAGCCACAAACTCCACTGCGATCACTTAAGCTATTATTTATTAGGTGATAATTCAATATCACACACTTCCAGTCTAATAATCAGATTAGAGCAAAGGGTGCGAATGCGGATGTTAGCAAATGTGATTATAGCCAATCTCGAGTGGACCTCTCGTATTCAAAACTAAATCATAATAAAGTCTCTGGTCTACGTATTACGTATAAACTAACATTGATTTTCTCTTTGGCATTTCCACAGTAGATATGGATTTATATTTCCAAAGTTAAAGGTTAGTCCATTTTTTGGTAGATAAGGACATTCAAACGTCATTTTGTAAGTGGTTTATTGGTTCATCAAATTAAATTTTGTGTACTAAATCCGGAGAGAAAGGTTTACAAGGCTGTCTGAGATTGACACAAAATGCAGTGTGTATTTGAGTTGTACAAAGCTATATAGGTATCAAATTTGAATTTACATCTATCGATCTGCATGACATTTGCATGCTTTTGTGGCTCTGTCTGTACATTTTAAATTAACGAAATACCAAACCAACAGAATTTCTAAAATGTACATATACCTGATATACCGACTTGGTTTTCTAAATATTTTATAAACTTGCAATTTCCAGTCGATCCATTGACCTTTGAAAATGTTTGATTTAACATTTGTTTAAATTACGTAAAAAAAAGTTGGTTTATGTCATCTACTGTTAAGGATTCGATATTAAAACGCTGGATTTATATTTCAAACTTTCTACGAATTAAACTGCAAATAATACCAGATATCTTTAAAAAACAATCCTCTGCTAAATCAACAATGACAAAACTATTGATATTGTTCAGAAATGCATGAAAATTTTGAGCGACCGACCAAAATTTTAAATATAACAATTTAGCGTCCGGCATGAAGTCGAAACGAGTTATTTCAATAGAATTGGTAAACAACGGGCAACGCTATATAAGAACTGCATTAATTTATCAATAATATAGGGATTGATTAAGGTTGAATAAACCATCACCGTGATTGATATCTTGATTACCCATACGCCAATACTCTATTATCAATGTGATATGGATTCAACCCATTTAATCAATATCAACTCTGCAAAGTTAAACTTCAAAATAAGACCAGGATAACAGGTATATATTCTAGTGGAGTGAAAATAAAGTTTTACAACTGGAACTATATAATTACCTAATCTCAACTTTTATATAACTTTTATTTCACTCAAATTTCGAAACTACATACTTTCTGTGACTTGACAAACCGTTCGAAATGTACTTTAATATTTAAACAATTTAATTGGATGTCAAAGGAATAAAAGTTTTTTTGTTTACCAGACCGATTTAAATCTGTCTCGACAGATCAGTCAGTCACATTTTTGCTTTGATTTCTCGTGTATATGTAATCATGTAAGAAAATACTTTAAATCAGTCTAGAAGTCTTTCATTGAATTTCTAAAATGCCAACATCACATACCAGCAAAACATTTGTAACCCGAGAATCCAATTCTGTTTTCATCAATTATGTGCAAAAACATGATATTTACATAATTTTTTTTTACATCTAGCAATTCTGTCAAGACTCAAAATACTCAACAATTTATACTGTATATAATGCTATTTTATGTCAGAGAAAGATATTTCTATTTGGAGTCTTTGTTCAAGCAGATTTAAATTCTAGTATTTTACAGACAATTCTCAGATAGCAAATGCTTAAATATCCCATAAAAATATTTTCAGTTTGTTAACATAAGAGAATAGAGAGGTGAAAGCATATGGAATGCAATGAAAGTTTAAATGATACGCTTACGTCTATAATAAAGTCACCCATGGGTGAAAAGTTGTTGCCCAGTTGCTTATGATATGACTTCTTCTCTCCCGTTGTCGAATGTACGGCCGAATTGAAGCAGAATATGTCGCTATGAATATTTTACTTTTCATGATTTCATGAATAAACCAGCTGAAGCTTAAAGAATTCGGCGTTACAGCCACAGCGACATGACAGTGGAATAAAGTAGACGACATAAACCTACTGTCTACTTTGTACTTGTACTGGCTGCTATTCACGTGGCATCAGAGGCACCAACAACTTATGACAGGCATGCAAACTTCACTGCCTCTTTCCTGTCAAAACAAGTAGGACATGAAAACTGAATCACCAAATTATAATGTACGACTTTATGCCAATTGCGACCTACTCTTTCAAATTGTATGTTTATAGACCTCTTCACCCAAGTAGAATGAAATTGAAGTGGCAGGGTGTGGTTGACTCTGTGATTTCAAACTAAATGCAAAGTAATAATGTTCAAGTAACTCAATAAATAACAAACCGATTAAATGCACACATATTAAAATGATCGTCAGTAATCAAGTTTGGTATTTGCAAAATACAGTACTTTTCCTGCCGTCATATTCTGCTATCGAGTTCAATAACTCAATACCAATACACTATAGTGACATAATGACATGTTTCTCAAAAATCCATAATGGCCAATTTTTCAAGTGCAACTATGATGTATCATAAATATTGTAACAATGGCCCATTTTTTTGCTCATTTGGTAACTCTTAAAAAATAAATCCCATTGAATATCAAATGTTGAATTTCTCAAAATCCACTATAAGTATAGTGCTATAATATTCTAACTATTTTTCTAAAATATTCTTCAAATCTTTCCAAACTGTCATATTCCATAGAATGGTAGTCTTTTACGGGCTTAAGGACGGAAATAAAGAATGACTTCTGGCTTTTTTTCCTTTTGTTCCGTATGAAAATGTCCCATTCATCCATTCATTTGGTGAGAGGTTGAAATTTTGAATATAATAGATGATACATAACACATAAAACGATACCATGATCGCATGATGGCCCATATCTTTAACTCTTTCTTTAGCTATGGGCCGTATATATGAAGGCCGGAACTGAAAAAAAGTTGAAAGTCGAAACAACTAAGCTCATCTGTAGAAGTTTTCATAGTGGCTTTTTCAATGACACAAGTATGGAAGCAATGAAGCTGAAATCTTACCTCCTACAATAATATGTCCCTATACGTAATACGGCTCGAGTGTTCTTGTCATACTTACTTATCTATGCATGCAAGGGTGCTTCCCGAGATTTATATTATCTTGGAACATAAAATCTTACTCGCTAACCTACTTACATACTTATGCGCATTCTTTGCTTATAAATATTACACATAGTTCTTCTTCTACCTCTTGCTTGGTTCAAATACCTGGAGGTAGTGAAAACAAGTAATTGAGAAAGTTTATTCCTCTAAGTCATAATTTCTGGCACAAATGTGGTTAGGTGTTCAGGGAACTATGAGAATTCAAGCATTTTAAGCTGAAATTACCTCTCAACATACACATATCAACATACCTTTCTTCTTGAACATTGAACAATAAGAAATGCTAATAGTCTATTACATACCTTTTGCATACTCTGCAAAATATATATACATATATAAATACGGCGTCAAACAAAGCAGCTGTACTAGATGTGATGCAATTTTACAAAATCTCATCATAGTCATCAGCCATGTTACTGTATCCACAATGCAATATCAGCATCCTCATGCTCTGTTCATTGTATCCCCCTTATATCCCATTATACTCTCAAAGAAAAAATGGGCTAACTATTTCTCCCTTGAAAATTGTATCTTAGTCTGTTATAGTTTCTTCCAGGGTGAAAAGTTGGATAAGGGAAATGCATAGTAATGATACGAAATATACATAGCAAGAAAGTGGGCAGCTGCAAAATCAATTTCTTGCTAAAAATGGGCTTCACGAGAAACGGAATACATTAAATGAAATGGGTAATGTAATGCTTGATGTAAGGAGGCAGAAAAGACGGTATGTGTATATTGGGTAAATGATCCCAATTTTTTCCACTTGGAAAGTGAACTTCATTCAGTAACCGAATGAGCCTTTGCTTAAAAAACTCTTAAGTTGTTCCAGTATATAAATAGCTCTTGTTCATAGTAGCCCAAAGTGACTAGGAATTTAGTTTGATCGAATTCAAATATATTTTAGGTTATTATTTTATGCACATTCTCATCTCTTAAAAATAATACTATTCATGAACAAGTTTTAGTTGATATAGTTGAGACAGTTCAGTCTTGTGGAGAACTAGGATAGCCTACTCTAGATTACCCTGACTGGAAATTCGGAATTGCCCATTTTTCTTCATCACTTCCACAAAGTTCTAATACCTCGTAAGAAAGGCTTAAATTCCATTACTTTCCTCTTTTAATGCTCTTACACTCCAAGCATTACGTACATTACTTTGGAGCATTACAGAAGTTTAATGTGTCAAATGTTACTTCGCCTACATTTTATATTCAACATTCAAGTCTTTTCATCGGAGACGAATTGAATTTTTTAGAATGAGAAAGAATTCTAAGATGCACATTTTAGTTCTGTTATAAGAGAGTTCAGGTTATACAATAATAGTTTTATTTCTTCAAGTCACTACTCCTATATTGATTGTTAATTGTATTTTATCTGATTTGAAAAAAATTGGAAGAAAAGGGAAAACCTCGTTTTGGTTAGTCGTACGTCTTTACTTCTTAAAATATATGTGAAATATGAAACGGTAGTTAAGTATCAAATTCTGATGGCAAAGATTGGATGCTTCTTCAGACCAAAATTCAAGGCCGCATTCATCGTATAACACTAAAGAAAAGTCCACATAGGCTAAGCTGTGGGTTCTTTCTTAATCCATTATAATAGTAAAGCTTGATTGCCTTCGTACAATGCATTTTGCAAAATGATTGATTTTCGTGCGATTTATGTTTGACCTCTTTATTTCCTTACGGAGAGCTACGAATATTTTTCAAATTGGTTTATTATTTGAACCTTTACCTTCCTATGAGTTTTTGGTCCATTTTTATGAAAGAATATTTTAGTCAACTGGATTAGTCAGAATTCAATCATAACTTGTTATTGTTCAACTATATACTTGTTGTTCAATGTTTTTTGTTTACTCAAACGAAATTCGATATTGTTGTGTTCTTTGAGTGTAGATAACGGGCGTAAACTGTGAAAATAATTGGTACTATTCCGAGATCGTTATTATACGCTATTGAGAATTGTCAAAGTCAAAGCCCACTTTCACATTGATTAAAAAAATGAACACGATTGAAATATGCACTGTGGAAACTTCTGCGTATGTTTGTGTTAAAGTTTCATAACATAACAACAAAAAATGGATTTACATTCAAATAAGTTGGAAACGTTCTGTTTATACTGCTATTCAAAACATAACGAATTAACGAATTATTTCAGGCCTTTTTGCATTAAAGAGAACATGATGTAAGTAAACACAGAAATCCGTGTTAATGTATTTTGTGTAATTCTAAAAAGGAAAGCGCTGGTTCATGGTCATGGGATTTAAATGAAATTCATAGCATTGATATTTCTGTGTTGATTGAAATTAATCGAAATCTGTAAACAACGACCAGTTGTTTGATGGTTTTTGTATGTGTATTATTATGATGCCTCATTTCTGCAACGCAGAAGTGCAAAAGTCTATTTTACTGACGAATTGTCCTTCTAGTTTAATTCGTTTTGAGTTCTACAAGTTGCCTATAGTTGAAATTTATTGATGTAGGGATAAAGAAATTCGTATTCCCAAATCGGGAGGAACAAAACCACTTCAAATAATTCTAACCCGTCCATTCCTAAATATACTTCTTCGTTCTTATTCCAGCTTCTAGCATAATTCCAAAACCCAACATGGTCTTAAGATGATAGTGAAATAACTTTCAAAGGTTGAGTTCTATCACGATCCGTTTAGTATTCATAAGAAACCTGCCCAGACTCTCAGGAGATTCCTTCAATGTACGTGTATAGTTGAAGAGAACAGGAGAGATTCGGTGGCTTAAATCATGAGCTTCTATGCTGCGGGCTAGTTTGAGGAAATAACCCTATATATATATGGACCGAGTTTACTTACTGTATGCACTTTATAGTCCAAACACTTCTAAAATTTCCAAATAGCCAAAACTATGAGAACTCTATGATTTGGATATAACTCAGATCCTTTGTACTTTTGCGTTAGTGCAGTGGTGTTAGATATAGCACATTTATAGTGAAGAAAATATAGCATACAACACTGCCAGCACTAACTGTACTTTCTTCTGCCTAATCCCTTCCTGCAAAATCAATTAAGCGAACTTACTAAATGCCAGTTCACAGTTTTCAAGATAGCAAAGTTGAACACGCCAAGGATGAAGGAGATAAGGGAAATGAGGAGGACTTCCTACATAATATATAATGCTCTGATGGCATCACTTTCTTAATGCATGTTCCCTGTACATTTGACAATGTAATAGTAAGCTTCATGCTGATGCTGGTGGTGAAAGTAAGTAGGTCTGCGTCTATTGATTAGTACACACTCTCTTCTCTAGCTTTCAAAGAGGATTCCTTAATTGGCTTAGATTATAATGAGCTCTTTGCTTCAAAATAATCCTACTATGGTCAAAGAGACAGGCAAGCCTACTGCTGGCATTATTAACCAGACGAAAAATGTATTGTTTACCGTTCTGAGATGAATATTTCCAAGAACCATCTTCTATTAGCATAAGACATCTTTGTTAATTTGCACTGAAAGGTTGTTCGTACCTTCGTAACCTATAAAATATAGGATTGAAAGCTCTGTCTAAGATAAATGTCAAACGATGACCTTTTTGCTAAGAAAATTTCCTATCTAGATAACCAATACTCTAAGGAAGTGTTTTCCTTGTTCTGTCACCGTGTAAAATATGAAAGGTTTTTGTAGCATTAAAACAAAAAGTGCGTTCAATACAGTTGTAAATATGAACCTCATCTTAGATACCAATGAAAGCTACTACGTATCTGTGAATATGTGCCACTAACACATTACCTACACCGGGACTTTGCAAGCCAAGGTATAAAGCTGTTACATATATTTACACCTGAGTTAAAAAAGAAAACAAAGTAGTTTTCTTTATCGCTTCTAGTAATTCTGTCCTGGCTGTTGCCAAAAGAACCTTGAGGGTTTGAAGGGAACAGTTTACTTTTCTTCACAATCAGAGAAAGAGGGTTTGCATGCTGCTGAAAAGTCAAATTGCAATTATAGACTAATCTACATGAAACAAGGAGAGCCGAGCCATGAAAGGTATATATT
Organism: Vertagopus arboreus; assembly: GCA_034698485.1. Lineage (NCBI taxonomy): Eukaryota > Metazoa > Arthropoda > Collembola > Entomobryomorpha > Isotomidae > Vertagopus > Vertagopus arboreus. The sequence continues at coordinate 11,877 of JAQGBQ010000112.1, forward strand.
CTGACGCTAATAATGTGATAAATCACTCGGGTTGAAAGCGGGCAAGTAGTTGATTTAGAGTTTATTGCGTCAATCCCCTGGTTTAAAACTTAAATGGTGTAGGGAAAGAAAATTTGTTCTATTTATAGCAGTGTATTAGTCGTAGTGGAAAAAGGCTGGATTGTTTGCAAACTTTTTGGACATGCATTAATTTTCGAATTTACTTGACAAGTTATTTTCGACGTGTACAATTACCTCATTTATGTCAGCCTGGAGAGAATACAAATCTTTTAGGGATCATATCTTAACTACCATTCTAGATATTTATATGTATAATCTGCTATATTAAAATAATGAAAGCCCAAGAGGTAAAATCTTGATGATAAATTATATTTAGCCATCTCTCTCTTAACACAGACTGTTTGTATTAAGGATCGCTAGAAACTTTCCTAAGATTAGCAAACACGGATTCATCTTCTGTTCCAGCATTAGGTGAATATATGGACGCAGTCAATTGTGTTCTTTGCAACTTCTGTAAGGTAAGGAATAACTAAGCAGGTATATTGGAAGGAAAAGTTTGGATGTTTGAGAAAAACTTTGATTCAATTTTGACGTGATAGTAAATTAACTAGGAGAAATGTTGGGGTTTGGATTGCACATGAGCTATGGTAGGTATACAATAAGTTCAGCTTTCCTAAGGAACTTGAGCGGACTTACCATTATAATATATTAAGACTCTCTTCCCTTGTTTTAGAGATAAATAAATCTTGGTTTAAATTAGACTTGAGACAGATCTATGCTCGCTCAAGGAGGTAAACTATCATGTACCTAATTTTATGCTGCAGTACCCAAAGACCGACAGACTAGCGAGAAACGAATTCTATGGGTCTAGGAACTTTTTGTGTCTCTAAAAAAGACAGAATTTCCTTCAAAATACTCGTATTTTTTTCAATATACCCGTAGAAAATTTTATATCTTATGTATACCATAACTTTCTCAAGGAGCCAAGTCATCGGATACCAAATCTTGAAATTTGGAAAGACCCTTGCTTTCAACTCATTATCGTGATTACTCTTTTTTGTTGATATTACACGCATTGAGCATTTTAGTACTCAACCAACACTGGAAGCACAAAAGGTAGGCATGGATTATTAAGGAGTAACAATGAGGTTTCTCCTTTCTACGACCTTTTATTCTGTTTCTTCTGGTATCTCGTAAAGTAAGAGACTGTTTAAAAAGATTTTAAACCGGAAAGCGAAATATATACTTGCCTTGTTATGGTAAAACGATCTTGGTTTTGCTTATAGCTTATTAAAACTCAGTATGAACTATGTAGTATTAGCTTAGAATTAGAGATAATAAGCTCAGTCTATTTGATCTCTAGAAATCTATAAAGATAATCAGATAACACTAAGCTGCCATCAATAAAGCCTTAGTTTCAGGAGCAAGGATTAGACTTTCACCCCAATACCCCCTCCACCAGCCAGCTCATTTGCAAAAACTCCCTACGGCGATTTATGATTTATACCACCCACAAGTCCTTTTAACTAGCTGATTCAATGAAAACGGTATGCATGTACATTTTGAAATGATAAGGAATTATGGGGAAATGCTATGTTTTTGTGAATAGAAAATTCGGTCGGTGTATACTTCGCAGTTGTGGTATAGTTCAACTATTTGTATTTCCTAAGTATAGATCTTTATGCGTCTTTGATGCTGGCTAGAATAAATCTAGTACCGGTGGTGGTTTTATTTTGTAATATTTGTATATAGTTCTGGCATCCAGAGCATTTCATATTATAATATTATAAGTATACTTTATCCTCTTCGTGAGGTGAATTTGGTATTCGCAATATGAGAGAAAGCCTAAAATCAACACGGCTGTTTTCCTTCTGCTTTTGCTTGGCTTGTTGGGTTGCAGAGTTTGGCGTTAGATTCATGGCTGAATACCTAAATTGCATGTAGATATACAGCCCACCTCCTTTCTCCAATGAAAATGGGGAAATTCAAAGTGTCTGAAGTGAGTGTGAAGACTATCTGGCCTGGACTTGTTAAAGCTCTAAATCAAAAACATATTTATTGGAACGAGAGCGTGACTAATGGTGATAAATTTCATTTAATTACTAATCGACTAATTTCCTTTTTATGGAGAGATACAAGTTCGTTCCTTATAAGGGTAGGGAGCACAAGGAAACGAGGGAATAGAGTGCATATACCTAAATGTTATTAATTCATTGCAATGAGTAGGAAGCTCTGTTTTTAGCGATAAGCCTGTAGTTTATGGTCACGGCAGAATTATCCTAGCATAATAATGTGGAGCTATATATATATTTTCATGGCTGCTGTGCTACACAAATAGTGCAAAGCGTGTCTAGTCGTGCTTTCCTAATACAATTCTCTACTGTAAATCGCAAAAGCTAGGCCGTATTACAACTATTTGATTGTGGCTCAGCTTATTTGTAAGCAAATTTGTGGCCTCTACTTTTCTTATAAATACATTCAGCTTTAGTAAATGCATGCCGTTAACACATAAAGTGTTCACTGGCCATAATGCTTTGAAGGTTTGAAGGGAACTCATTCACAGTTGCCATTTGTCTACGAGATTTGTGATGAATGGGGTCAACTTTTTGTTCATCAGATGGTTAGTATAACTATACAGTCTTTCTGATTGATGGCCTTTTAACTACTGGAGCTTAAAATGTGCGTATTAATGGTCCAACTGGATGGACACTGGTTTTAAATAGGGGTACTCTGTTGGTGGTAGTTTTTCATCATAGTAAATACAAGTTTGTTTAATCTGTTTGAGTTTGTCAAAATTTATAAAGTTCATCATAACAAAATTTGGAAAAAAAGACGACCATACTTTGTGTCTACGTTTGTTCAAGCGAAACTTTTTGCTTAGTCACTACGTTTGTTTGAAATAATCAATCTTTATGTAAATTAAAATGTTGATATATTTTCTATCAATATTAAAATGCATGTACTAAATAGAAACAAAAATTTTGATTCAAGGTCAAAATGTATCAAGTTCAATATGCAGTTAAATTTGCCGTTATATCTATATATAAAATATGATTTTCGTCAAGACAAAAAGACGTAATTTTTGCAAACTGGATTTTTGGATTTCTTTTTAACATCAGCAGTTGACAAGTTGGATGTAAAGAACTTATGGCTTATGGTTGATACTATATTGAAAAGGGAGCTGGTAATATCCATGGCATGGGGAAATGGATTAAAGGATAAAGCTATCTGCATATAAAACTGCAAGTAGGTTCTCAAATTCTCGACACTTCAAATCCGAACTAGAACAGTCGCACGAATAAACTTATAAACTTGGCTGTTGTTAAAATGTCCAAGTTATATACGAATCTGCGATGAAAAGGGAGCACAGTTGTAGCCTTTCTTTATTCGTATTGCTTAGCGAAACTTTGCATTAGGGATTCGATGTAACTCACTCTGCATCTCTCGTTCTCAAAAGTCCGTGTATTAAAGTCCGGGTAATAAAGACCATCCGGATTCATGTAGTACAAACGTAGACTAGTGCTCTAGAGGCAGGCGTTCATTGTTGAAAAGGGCTTCCGAAATTAAAGAGAGAAAGCTCAATTTTCCGTTGAAATTTATATGCTCATATATGTTAGGAGAGCACATGTGGAACTGCAAGACGTAAAACAAATCTTGCAAAATTTTGCATTTGGAAAAGTAGTCCACAATTCCACATATGGTGTAAAATGGATATTCCATTGTCGTTATTCAGCAAAAATTCAAAATCACATGAATTCAGAATGAAAATTTAAATAGAATGAACAGAATGAACTGGTTGAACTGAATGGAAAGCCTTGTAAATATTGTAGGTAGCTATTGATTGGACAAAACTACATCTATTTACACACATTTTTAATAAATTATCATCTATCATAATTTATTCTAATATTTCCTATCAAGCTACTATCTACCTGCATTTAATAGCGAAAAGTTTAACGCAAATTATTTATTTATTGCTAAATCATATGATTCACAGGTACATTTACTACTAAGATATTCAGACTTCAAACACCTTTCTTTCCTTCAAAAATTTGTTTATACAAAGCCACAAACACAGCTGACAACTCGTCTGGTTTTAAATGCAGTACTGAAGGTCGGCTTCAAAGTTTAATGAGACCTTGCATAATAGGCATCCAGGAAGTGTAGCTTCAACCACCAAGCCAAGCTCTTTCTATAATCCTTTTTCGTACTAAAAGTAATAAAATCGGTAAGGATGGTATATACTACATATGTAAGAATAGATATAAAGCACAAAGGGTTTTATTTTGTCTGAGAATAATAGAGAAGCTTATGATGAGTGAGTTTATGAAATGAAAGTTCCTTTATATTTAAAAGCCAAAGCCGCAAACAGAAATCCCAACTGAGGGTTTCATAGTATTGGATGGCTCTTTTCTTCACAAAGTGACATAAAAGGTTTGTTCATACACCTTATATATCATATCAATCGAGTATACCTACAGAAAATGCCGCTGCACCTTTCCAAAGTTTTAAACGACCTTAGTTCATATTTAGGAAGGCGAGACTTTCTCTCGCGGTAGATAGATAAAAGTATGAAAGATCGGGCATGAATGCAAAGTCAGTGTTGAAATAGAATAATGTATACACAGTGAAAGCAGCTGGGTATTCTAGGTTTAGTAAGCATTGCTCTATTTGAGGTATATTTGTGAGATACGAGGACGAAGAGGCTAAGCTCGTGATGGAATATTGATTTCATGAATAAATAAGAAGAGCAATTCCGCCCCGCAAAAGCAATAAACATTTGCTATACAAGTTTCACATCTTGCCTTCCTGGTCCAATTTTTGGATTAAAGCTTAAGGGAGTGCTTTATTATGTGGGATTTACCCCCACTTCTTCAGCCCTCACGTTTCAAAAGAATTCTTTATGTGGTATTTATCATCATGAATTTACCTAACCTCCCTGCCCCGTGTGTACATCTTACCTTTTTTATTTAGTTTTATTTGGAGAACTAAGAGTTCAAACCCTCCTGTCATTGAAAAGTTACCACGGGTGTATTATATTAAAAATATTTACTATTTACAAACTCCGGGTATCTAATAATACTGACTTGGGGACTGAGTACAGTGGGGCATAGTTGTCCCTTGTCGAAACTTGAATGTCTACGTCCGAGATGCCAATGTACTTAAAAGGCCATGACAGACTAGACATAGCCCGGAAATAGCTTTTTATTCTAAAGGCATTATTGCCATCTCTTTTGCTGTCAGACTTGGACAGATGGACTTGGAATTTGCTAAACCTTTCTTCCTCAGATGTCCACCAATACTATACGAACGTTTCTCAAGTTTTTTTTAACGAACGGACTGTCCAGCAATCCTTCATCTCTTGTGGACTGCTGCTTTGCCAGGAATTTCTTATATACATATACTAGCATTAAGTTTTCTTCTCCAAGGCTGGGACCGAATCCTCTTGGGAAGGCAACATCTGAATGCTTACGTCAATAAAGTCTAATTCTCCCCTTCAACATTGGTATGCCTGATAACCAATGCCATTTCGAGATCTAAAATAAGTAGAAAGTGTTATCTGTTCGTAGTCGTAAAGCATATGACCGAGATATATTTGTAAAAAAAGATTCCAATGGCACACTAACCCACTAATGCAAGTAAAAGCACAAGGGAGAAAGTAAGAGTAGATCTGAGGCAGAAGAAATATTTTACGGTTTAAGCCATCCATTGTTTTTCTGCAGGCTTTAGGAGATGGTCTCGACGTGCTTCATACAAATTTAAGTTTTATTCTTGTTGCTGCTGAGGATGAATGTGCCTTTGAGACATGCCATTGGCTAAAAAAGACGAAGCTCTAGCCGCCGATAAATGTTCCAGTGCTGCATTAGAACTCAAAAAGGCAAAAGGTAACCCGGGTAAAGCAAGGACAAAAAATAAAATGGAGGAGTAGTAGGCCATACATCATAGTCAAGCAGTAAGTCTCAAATCTGCCATGACCAGCACCACACCACAACTATGTAATATACGTGGAGTAATAATAGGAAACGGCCATGAAGCTGAGGAAGCTGAAGGAAACCAATATTATTATTCTACACTATGTTCTATATCCTTTACAAAGCTTTTCGTACAAATGGAAGTCTAGGAAGAAAAGAGATGATTGTCCAAGATTACCTATATGCGATATATTTGCCACAAATTCCTCCGCCTGTCCACCCGTCATCATCTTCTCGCCCTCAATAGAGCTTAAATAGCCTGAACATTCAAGACGGCCAGTGGTACTAGTGGTGATGGTAACTTTGGGACAATTCTACAAGATATGGTCGATGTGAATAGTGACCCTTGAGCCAACTCTGTTTTGCTATATACCGTATATACATATATATATATATATATATATTATTATATTACTCTTCAATAGCCACTGGTTATTTTATCCTGATTCTCCATCCTTTTCACTATTTCATTTCAAGGAGACAGTTGGACTTTCACCCGGATGGAGCCTTCTGCATAAGCAATAACATATAAGGAAATACTTGTGACTGAAGAGAGGGAACTCATTTGCATTCTGCTCACTTTTGTGAACAAGTCAGAGGATGGACTGGTTTTTGCACCACTTGAGTCCCATTTTTTGCTCCGGGGTTAGATTATGTTAGAGACTTACTACAAATAGAGCTGATTTGTCACAAGTGTGTGGTATTCGGTTATTCCACTGTGACACTGGGGAGCATCATCTGAAAAACTGAAGTATGTTACCTACTACATTGCATGGATATATTATTAGGGACGAATAGGATATGGATATTTCAACGTTTTTTCTTGTATATAAAGGTCCGACCCAGTCCCTGTGGTCAACACGGAAGGGTAAAAAATGTTCAGTGGTCTCTTCTCGTCTTCACCCAGAGTCCGCAAAACTAAAAAGTTTGAATGGCATGGGCAAACCACTCTAATTCTTTTCACTTCCTTTCTCTCTCCTCCTGACTTACTCCAGTAAATTGAAAATTCTAGTCTCTTTTTCCAAACTATTTTTCCCTCAACAGACTCCCTTGAGAAGTAGGTAAAGTACACATACTCATACGAGTAAAGCATACCTTCACAACTTAATAGTAAACTCGCCTTGTGCCTGCCTGCTGTCACGTCATGCAATGTAAAATAACCAGTCTTTTCATTCTAGAGTTTGACATGTCAAGAAAATTCTGAAAGTAAGTTAAGACTGAATGACTTATGAAGTTTAAGCTGATCGTCTTTTCCTATCATAAGACTATAAACTATAAAGAATGTTTGTGGTGATGGCAGGCAGGCAGTCATACTTTAGCTGAGCTTTCTAGTAGTTGGGCCTATGTTGACCTACTTGGACTAACTTGTTGTCAATCTGATTGCAACTTCTTGGAAGTTTTTGTACATAGTTGGGAATCGTAGAAGGAGTCGAAAAATGGAGAGGGGAAGCAGCAGTTGACATATTTTTCTATTCTTCATAATTTCAGCCGTCAAAATGTTTCTCAACTTTTAACCCCAATTACACAGCTCAGCCACAAACTCTTTCCACGATCCTGTCATCGCTATGCTTTAATTAACATCCGTCTGTAGTGTGTTATAGTCATCTATACGCAGTATGCATTTCTCCCTCGTTATTTTAAAATGTTGTGTTATTCATGCTTATGCAATGCTTTGAAAAGGAAGCAAGCCACAAAAAATTAAAAAGATTTCGTATAAGTATATACGTATTTAAGAAACGTCGGGACAACCATTGACTTTTAGTTTCATGCTCAATTTCATAATTTCCTAACCCATCCTCCAAGCGTTTCAGAGATGAAAGAATTTGAGCTTGAAAGAAGAAGACGAAATTTTTTTTTTACAAAGATTTTATTTTTGGATCTTTAATTGGATGTCGCGTGGAGAGAATATAAAAGACTTTTACTCCCTCATCAGTGGAAGTAAACGAAGCTTTTAAATTCATTTTATTTACCTCAATTTGTATTCTCGGTTATTCTCAACTTCTCTTTCCACTTGCTAGTACATTACTCTTTTGAGTTAGTTTTTTTGTGTCATTTGTCAATAAAGACATTTCTTGGTGCGGAACCTCTGAAAAGTATATCGTGTCTCATTAGAGAGATCAATTATCAGATTGTTAGAAAGTACTATGGATCATGGATATGTAAATTGTCGGAATACTAGATGTTTTGTTGGATTCTGTATTTATTGTGATCTTAAAATATATTGGATGAATTTTTTTAACTAGTTTCAAATAAATAGTTTTACTATGTTTACTAGATATTTAAGGAATGCTTACAATTACTATACGAAATTTGCTAATAATGTTTTTTCTTTGTGGTTTTGCAGGTAAGAATTATATTTATCGTCCCATTAAATACAAAATCCGGCCACTATCAAGCTAACTAAATCTCAAAAATATCCGAAATTGTTTGGGAATATTTCCAGAAGGTTATTAAATATTTATAATATTATTTAAACAGAATTAATATTCAAAAGCAGTAATATTAAATTGCCTTATAGTTACATTGGTTTAGTTATACGATTAATAGCTTTACAAATTTCAATCGCAGTATCAGCGTCGTAGATAGAAATATCGAGTATATCTATATGAATTTAAAATTATAAACTACAATAGACTAAATTTGAATGAGAATTGGGAATACATGGAATCAATGCAAATAAAACATTAAAGTTAAGATAAGAATAGTAAAAACCCAAGTTGCAACTAGAACTAGAAATAGAAAGAAAGTGGTATCATGTATGATGGTTCAACTGTACAAGCTCCTCTGGCAGAATAAACCCGAGGGATGTCCCAAAGGGACTTGATAAGACAATTGAGATTCAAGGGACGCAAATTGTTGAAATCATGGGGAAGAAACAGTTGTGAGTTGGAATCTAGGCCAATAGATAAAGTTACTTGGCTCGTTGCACTCTATTCTATTATGGGTTCAGCAGCAGATACAGAATCAGAAATTTACAGAGTTTTCTATACATCTCTATAATATAATGTAGTATGGAGAACTCGCTTTTCATGTCTTATGTATCGCAATAAGTTATCCAAGAAATACATGAAAGCAGCAGTAACCAAAATTTGCAGATGGGATCCTAAGCAAATGCAATGCAGGGCTCAAGCTTTAGCTACTACTAATACAGATATCTCATTCCTTTCCTAATTTCAGTGTGCCCATATATTCTTACGATACAATAAACCCATCTGGATAAAGGGTATAAGTCATTTATTACAACTGATACGCAAGAAACATATATGTGGGTGGAATGGAATCTAATCCCTTGCTATGCCATGCCATTTAAGCCAAAGCCCTGTAACCTATTGCTGTTTTTCTTGCTGTTGTAATTTAGTTTCCGTTTTTGATTTCAGTTTGAAATAGAAGCAAGTTGAAAGTACAAGCGTGGGGAATATGTTTTTTGTTTTTCTACATTGTCAACAGTATTAATGTCATCCAAGAGAAAAAGAAACAGATGAGGGACAATGAAAGTGACACTGGCAACTGACATGGTTTTCAAATATCATTCATGCGTTGTTTATGTTTTTGAAGCTGAGGAAATATGCCTTCAAAATTTAAAAAAAAAAGATCAAAAGTTTTCATCTAAATATGCTTCAGCAATTTAGAATAGGAAGGGAAAATGGAAATAGAAATGAAAGAGAAAAAACTTTCTTGTTTCCGTGAACTCGGAATTCTTATCAACCGCTTCCGTTAGTTGGTGTGTAGTTTTGCATGATGCATGAGACTGTACGAGAAAAATAACTAAAAAAAATTGTAAAAAATGCTGTGCAAAAAACTGATAGTTGTTGAATTTGGATTAACCCTGAGTGGGTCTTTTGAGATTTAAACCATGCGTGTGTTTACATCGTGGTTTCAAATGCATAGAAAACATCAAACAAAAACATTCATGCAGTCGTAGAAATTAACAGCAAATCAAAGAGAAGTTGTTTTTAATGATAACAGTATACATAGCTACGTCTAGATCTATTCCAGACTTTTTTCTATCCCTAACCAAACGAACCGATTTATGAGTGTTTTTTACCTGTCTTGATTTTTTGCCACGTGCCATTCATCAACGCAGTACTATTCAAGTGCACACATAAATGAAAGAACGAAATAGGTAGAGATTATGTGTCAAGCATAGGAATGTTTTACAAATTCACTCATCTCCAGGTATGCACCATTAAACCTCCAGGAGAGAAATTTAGTAGTTCAGGAAGTGTACTTTATGACGCTGGGAAAGCAACTTTATATTTATTTTTGCAGATGAACAATCTAAAAATTTGTACTATATCTGTATAATATTTATTCTAGCTAGACTACATAGACATACATATTGTACACAGATAAGAGATGTGGATTTATAGGAGAACCACACACTCGTGCCGAAATAAAGAGAGAACTATCCCGAAAAAACCGTCTCACTTAAGAGCACAAGAAAAGTATCATTTTTGCCTTTGAGCCTTGAGCCGTAGTACAGAAATATAGTACAAACTCCAAGTCTTTTACCCACATTTCCCTTCCAACTTCCATACAAAAGATTTATGTCAACTTTATCTCGGTTTTTAAAAAGAAAATATTGAGATTTCTCGTGGAATGCTCTTGTAGCAGCCTCGTGCTTATAAGGGTACTTCCACATATAACGTAGATATATATTTTATATATTTTATATGACAGTATGGTAGCTCAGATCATCCTTGTCCTTTTATTTACTCTTTGTAATATTGAACGATAAATTCTCAAACTCCAACTCCAGTTTCCCTCAGGTCCACCATGATTTCTATTGTCCTTACGTGCTGAACCCCAAGGCAAAGTGGAGAACGACATTTATATGAGGGTTATTGCACATGAGAATGAAATAATCATTCTAGAAATAATGAAATGCATGATTTTTGTAAGGTTTGTTTTCTAGTTTGCAAACAATGTAGTAAATAATTGATTGTCCAATAAGTTTAATTGAAATGAATGAGAATGTGATACAAAAGAATAAATATTAGTAGAAGCTAATCGTTTTTTACCGATTCTAGACTCTACTCGTAACTAAGCATTGTGTATAATTTTGTTGTAATCACAACACCCTCTTAGCTTCTTGATCGATATCAAGACACAGCTAGAAAAAAGTTCAGGAAAGGAAAACAAAAAAGCGATTCTATTTGTATAAGATGAGATTGTTCCAAAATTCTGGATTGTGATGTGATACGGATAAGTTACACAGAGGAGAAATTACATCATGGAATGACAATGTTGTTGCATTGGGCGTCGAGCCAGAGACTTCCTATTGAATTATGCTGCATAGTTCTACAGCGTTGTCTTGCCGTAATGGAAACTAAAGAGTGGTTTTTTATACAAAAATATGCTAAGTACGTCCCTAAATGCCTGTTGAGAGAGGTTGGCAGTCTAATTTTAATTCTAACTTAACGATACATCTGTCACTCCTTCCAAACTACTACGCTGATATATATTCTTTAGTGTTCAAACTCGACTGTGATGAACACAGATACAAAATTTGCAGCGATTCGAAATTGCAAATCTTTCTGGCTGAGAAACAGCCAGAAAACAGTGTTAGTTAAATCCTATCGTCTATTTGAGTTGGATGTTTTATGGCCAATGAATTTTGAAACATTTCACTACGCAGAGTAACAATTGATTTGCGGTATCTATTTAAAGTTTTATTCTTTTTTTTTGCATTAGATTTTAAGAATCTAAATTTTATTACTTTGTTAAATGTTTAATCGTTTTCTTAAGTAATGAAATAATTTTATTCTAGGCTCGATTTTGGTATTTACAATGATTGAATTATTTCTTTCTAATATTCTACCTTCTTTCGATTCAAATAGTTCAATGTTTGAAAGGATCATAAATAAATCCGGTGGCTCGTATTTTCGTTTGCATTTTACAATTGTTTTATACTAGCTTTACTTGTCAAAGTTGTCGATAAAAACAACTCTGTACTGTAACAAACAAAAATGCATTGAGCTCATTCACATTCTGGAACAACATATTTATGTCTGTTCATCAGAAATATATCATGAAATTGGTAAGGATACCTTTAAAGTATACATGGAAATAAAAATGGCTTTTGCAAAATAGTTTTTTGACCTCGAGTGTGAATCAAGTGGAACTGCAAAACATTAAAAGACAGATTGGTTTGAAGTCCTCTGCAGATTTGTCTATTTATTTATAATTAACTTTGCCTTTGATTTGTATTCCTTTTTGTGCTGAAAACCACTGAGCCGATCATTAGACCCTTTGGCAAAATATAAAGCCGTACATTATACCATGCAAGCAAAATCAAAACATCAAAGACAACGGATTAATCAAATTTGCTTAGTTGTGACTCTGTATAATTTTAACAGAATGTAAACACAAACATCTATCTTAACTCATCCTTTCCTGTTAACTTACTATAAATTGTGACATTTGTTTTACTTATTTATTTTAATTCTGTAAATATCTGAAATTTAACTTGTGATAATGATGCTAAAATAGTTTTGATATTGGTAACCCTTAATTTTTTTTTGTTTCTATTTGGTTTTATTGAATTTGGTGATAGTTCTGGATTTTGAATTGCTTTAAATGGTTTAATGAAACGAAATTGAACACTTGGATAGTTATTAAATATTTGTGTGATATCCATAAATTTTGGAGTTTTTTTATTTCCATAAAATTCACCTTTTCGTTTCTTAATAGTGTTTTCTGAGACCACATATAAATAAAGCAAACCTCGTATTAAGCACTAGTCGTCCTAAACCGGATAGAATTTTACTACCAGTCAGTTGGAAGATCGTAGACCAAGAATGTTTATTTTGTTAGAAGTCGCCTAGAAATGTATTGTGCGGTTAACTTTCTCTCAGGAAATGAAAGTTGGTCAAACTGCAGATCTAAAAGTCCATTGCAAGACTTCTTGACAATAAATACGACACGAGGAAACCGTCTTGTAAACGGAAACAGGAAGAAGGAACGATGTCTCCTGAAAACCTGACAGTAAGAGGATGAGAATCCGTTCTTGTATCCACTTAATATTGTTGTGTACCATCTACATACATAGATAGATATTTATATTGTACAAACACAATCACCTTATAATATCTACTAGATATTTTATTTATACAAACGGGATTCCCGGTAAGTGCTATGTATGTACATTGTATATAAAACATATATGTACATCCAGACGAACAAGTTCAAACAACTTTGCGTAACTAATTATATCAGTAATAAGAGGTTTTGGCAAGGATTCAATCCTATCACTCACTCAGGACCAGCCGAACCTCCTACAGGTTTATTTGCTTCTCGTTCAATGTTCAAGGAAATGAGAATTGCGCTTGTAAATCTTTTAAAGAGAAGAGTAAAGTTACTCTCTGTTTGTTTATGTTAATTCCACTAAAAATAAAAAGACTGTTACGAAACGAAATGTACTTAATTCTGCACAAGAAATGAAAGAAGAAGAGGAAAATCAACATGAGAAATGACGACAGGGACATTGTAAAAGAAATAAACTCGTTTAGCAGATTCTTAGAAACTTTCACGCTATTTTTTTATACATCTTTTCGACTTCCATCCTCCTTCTCTTTCCCTTTTGGAGGTTTTCTAAATTTTTCACCAGCCAAGGCTGTATGTAAATCAAAGAATTTATATCAAGAAAATGTATGAGGACATCCCCTACCTAATACATTATGACTTTTCCCTCAAACTTTCCGCTTTAATTTTTTCACTCAAGTTAAACGTCGGAGACCGCCCGAGTTTTTGGGGAAACATTCAGAAGAAAGTGTTGTGTCTGAGAATTTCAAGGCACATTTTGAAAATGGTAAAACTTCCATATCCCCTTCCTGCTCTAATCCAACTCAAACGGGACCCACTGCCTGTCGCTTCTGATAAACTGAACTCGGGCGATGAAGAATTTATTGCTCAGAAGATGCAATAAATGTCTGTTGGTGTAAAACTCTTTTTGAAATGTTGAAAAAGAAAAGGAATTGTTGAAAACTGTAAAGGAAATGAATTACATACCAATGCAGTTTTAGTATTCAAATTCTTAGTGTAAAATTATGGTATTTCGGTTGGTAAGTCCTAGACTACATTTTACAGAAACATTAAATAACACTCGCTGTCTGGCTTTGTGTCAGAATTTTTTTTTAAACTGCGAGATTATTCATAAAAGCTAAATGACAAATGACATGATTGTAGCAATTACTTTTGTCATTTGTAAAACTGGGGGTAATAGCACAGTAGAAGATTAGGAAATTGTGGGGAGCGCGTTGAAGTCGAAGAGCGATTTTCCATGAGTGATATCGATTAAATATTATATGGGTCAATGGAGATAAAAGCTTCCATGATTGTGACTTGAAGTATCGATAGAAAATCCATTAAATTTAGGCTTGAGAAAAATGGTCCATCAAGAGAAGCATGTAAAGAAATGTGTTCTACTCGCACGATATCGAATTCCATGATGGAATTTTTGCCAAAAGCACTGCTATCAATTTTAGAAGTGGGGGCTATTAGGCTGAAATGAGTTGGATGATGGAGTCCTTTGACACTCGGTAGAACTTACACAGCCTAAAAGCTTGTACCAGTTTTAAGATGAGACCATTTTGCTGTAAAATTCCTGTTAAATATGGCTCTTCTGATATGAAATCATATAACATAGTCAATACCCCATTGTAGGCATAGGACCAATTTCTACACATCTAGTCATGTATATTATTAGTATGGGCTATAACTAACCTGATTTCGATAATCTGTTCAACCACATTATATTTGCTACAGCATTGCAGTGTGAACTGAACATTGATATCGATGAAATGATGGTCTTGAGTCTTCTTCCTTGTGAAATCCTCCACTATAGAAGTAGATTTTTCTGAACGGTTTGGTTCCAGTTCATGAAATATTGTAGTGAGATTTGATGTGACTTTTCTCTGACTGTGTCGTATAAGTTTCACCATCTTCATCATTTTTCCTCCTCCAATTTTATCATCTTTAACCTAACGGGTGCCAAGAGACGTGAGCCTTGAGATTTGGCTATGACTTGTGAGAAGATTTTAAGATAAAAAAATACTCTTCCAACATTTTTTGATTTTGCTCTTTTTGAGGCAGTTATGTACTTTCAACTCTACTGTAATACTGAAACTCTAGAATTTTACATGAATTCAGATAAATGTCACAGAATTCATGTGAAGAAATTCAAGTATTGAACGAGTTTCAGTATTTTTCTCAACTGTGACACCCTTCTTTATATAAAATCTCGACTCAACTTATTTGTAGTAAATGTTCTTTTATTGCTTGATATTAAGACATAGGAAATACTATTGACTACGGAACTTTGGGCAATATTATATAATATTATACATATCATTGTCATGTGAAACATTGGAGACAGCCTTCAACGAAATGTAGGGCGTTACGACCGGGCTACTTACAATTATTGAAAACAAAATATTCTTTTAGAATTTCGACCATTGTTATTGTAAAGTGACTTTGTTCTTTTATCGTTGGAGTATGCTGAAAATATAAACAATTTTGTAGACTTTTAGGAATTTCCCTTGGACAATTTTTCAATCCTAAAAGTAGATGTATGAAATATAAAGCCGATTTGTTTTGTGCTTGCAAAATAAAACCAGTAACAGCAAACACTCTATTCGTACTTACTAGGATGATGGAAGCTAAGGGAAATTGAATTTCTTAGCTCCAAGTCCTACTTTTCTTGTCAAATGTAGTCTTCTCACTTGTCAAAAAAATCCTAGAGCAATATACCAAGGATGAACTAACTTGTCAAAGTACATTTATTAAATTGCTCTGAAGAATCCCATATATCTGCATTAGAAATGGAACGTGTGGACACGTGTTTGACACTAAATATTTTCCTTTCATGTTTTTATTTTCCTTAAATTGCCATGTCGTGTTCTGCCGGACAATGAAGAATATGCTGATAGTAGACAGCAAAGAGACAGCCAGCACAATAAATTGTTTTAGATTTTTAGTAGCATGGAAGTAAATAATAATTACATGTTCATCCATATCTAATCCTAGATTTCTATCAATAGAATACATTAATACTTTCATTTTTCTGTGATATCCGATTGCAAATGGTTATTATTTACTCTATTTTGACATTAAAATGATACCATAATGCATGTATGTCGTACATAATTAAACCGAAAATGGAACCGTTGGCATATTGAATATAACAATGTCAGGAACAATATCATTGAAAACGAAATTATTATTGAATAAACCCAGTATTGTTCTATTTTACCGAAATTGTACCTATATTGGTGTTACATGACATGTTGCATTATCCATTATACCTTGTCACCTACAGTTTTGGTGCTTCAGAAGTTCTTATCTTGAACTATACTCTTGAGAAAGTACTTCCGATAGTTTTTAGATAAGAAAGGTTTTCAGCGATTGATTTTTCTTTGTAAATAAGATTGGTCGTTAGACGATAGACGAAAATCACAATCTCCTTGAAAAGGTTTGAAAAACTGTGTCAAGTTCCTTAACAGGAAATCTCGCATATCATTAGAATTAGAAAATCGTTTCTAATGTTCAAAATAGTAAAACTAGAATAAAAATTGTTGCATCGACAAACATGAAATAGTTCAATAAGCTCGTTTCAGATATTTTTTAATATTCAGCTAATATATTCTAAGGATAATGCATTGAAACTCTAATAAAAACATCTAAAATATGCCAAAGATGATTATGGTTATCGTATATAGTCCAAGAGATTTCTTTCCAATCTTTCTGTAGTTTTATTGAAATCGGATTTATCATATAACATTCTTAGCAAAAGGAACCAAAATTAGCCTCATTTTGCATGCTGTATGTCAAGGCTTTGATAATAATAATCCAAGAATTCCAACATTTCCAACTGTACTAAGAATTCTCCCTTATTCTTTATGGGAAAAGTTAATGATGTTGTGGGGTTGTAATGATGCCTTTGAAATTTTATGGCATTTCTTTCCATGTACTTTTTCAGTTTGTAATCCTTTTCTAACTCTATTCAATGGCTCTTCATCTCTTAACATTTTCATAGATGACAAGTACTCTTCTCAGTCTTCCACTAACATATTCTAGAAAGAAAAAAAACAAGTTGAAAAGATCCTACCTATTTATTCTTCTAAAAGAATCCATAGGATCAGGTTTATTAGTACATGGTTAAATCAAAAGCTAGATTAGAAGGACATTCGCACGTCTGACACGCCACCTCAATCTATCACTGTGGAAATATTAAGCTCCTTCCTTCTCAATGGGACTACTTGTAAATCGTCAAGACTGTGAGTTATGATGAGATCTGATGTATAAACAAACATTCGTTCTTCCCAAAATAATTTATGCACATCGCTTTACCAGCTTTGCGCCCGGTAATTTATCACACGATTCCCAACATTGTGCGTGATATATGGATTTTCTTGGTGTTATGTTCTGCTATGAGATTTTATGTGGGTATTTGAAAAAGTACTTGAATGTGTATAAATTAAATACATGTTTTTGAGATCAAAGAAGCTAAATAAAAACATTACCTGAATCATTATAAGATTCAACATTAGTAACGATAAACTTTTAATACTTTCAATAATTCATGCAGCCACAAATGTATTGGTCTCACAATTTGGAATTTATTTAATATAAAGAAAACAGCCATACGAACGATGATACGCAATACCAAACTAATCTTAAACCCAACTAATCTCAAAGGGAAATTAGTCAAATATGTGTACTAATTAGCCTCATATCGAACCAAGTTCCATTCAGCATTACGTTCAAGTTTAAAACGAATAGTAATTACACTGGTAGACGGTAGTATTGGATGTGGAAAGCCAAATACATCTAGATTCCTTTGGGAGTCCTTTGTTACTACAGTAGTCTAAATACAACCGGGCGTAGCTAGTAAAAGCTTTCCGACGAAGATTCTAACATTTCTTTTGCTACTCATTTACTCGACTTGAAATTGGAATTAACTCTGGTATCCATGCAGAAATGGGAAAGCTTTGCATTATGGGAAGAGCAAAGATTCTAGTTTCTTGGTGGAAGTTCATAACATCTGAAGCAATGAAGTAAGAGAGTGTGATTAGGGAATCCCAAGGGACTCGTAGATTATTTAGTTTGAAATGTTCTAATTATTCTATCCAATGTAAAAGCAAGACGATATGTAAACTCGTGTACTACAATGCGTTTTATATTCAAATATCCACCTTGCAATTGGAAGTGTGTCCTTTGGCTAAGTAACCATTTTGGGACTCTTGAATACTAAAGGATGATTTGAGTACCTAATAATATATGGAGTAGGGTACACATGTAGATTTTGTATGTGACGAAATTCGTGTGGTTATACATATAGTTGCTACATTTATATTATAGTGAGTTGTTGTAAACGAGCCTTGTCGAGAAAAGAGAAAAGCCTCCTTTTACACTGTGGGAGTGGCAGAGCTCTTTAGTGGGCCATAATGAAGCGGTGTTTCCTTTTAAATAATGCAAAATATATGTTTGTAGATGGGAAAGGATTGGAAGTAGATGGGTTTCCGTGCTTAAGTATTCCTTTTGTTCCTCAAGAAATGTTCATGAAAGTAAGCCACTATAGCGGTTAACTTGTGATTTCATGATATCATGCTAGGTTTCGAACTGAGGTTTCCAAAATGCCCAGAATGTTGAAATCCTTCTTTTCCAGTACTACTAGAACTAGCAGACTACTACCAATTCATTGGCCCATAAACTTTCTTGGCCGTAAAATCTTCTTGATAGTAAAAATTTTGACATCAACTCTCCTCCTCCTTCTCAATATGACTATGAGATGATCATCATTCCATACCTTCTCCCATAGTTCCGTGTAGTAATAACTTCCATACCATAAAGTTATTCGACCAAAGCCGTAATGGCAATGGCAGTAGTCACATATAATATAAAAAGTAGTAACGGTTGGGTATATTTATAATATTCCAAAAAATAGTATAAGTGACTGGGTTTCCCTTTCATCTGTATGATATGTGAAAGCACTCATTTCATAGGTAATAATGTCGTTTGGTAATTTCAAGGTCGGAAAATTCATTGACATAATAAAAAGAAGAGGTTTTAGCTTTCTCCCAATGGTTGACGTCTTCATGTATGTAATATTATTATTATGTTGTTGCATATGGTCGTACAAGAACTTAAGTGCTTGTTGGTCTGGTCTTGGGTGCTTAGTTAGATGCTTGTAGTTTATTGGTTAGTATGCTGGTTAGGTTTTGCTATTAAGTTAGTCACATCTAAACTAATTTCATACATAGCTTTCCTTTTCTGAATTGGATAAGAACAGGGGCTACGGGTATGCCTGTATTACTGTACGTGTGCTTTAGTAGCTCAAAGGTGTAAACTGATCCATAAAAATGTATTTGACTGCTGTAATTGAGAAAATAAATGTAGTCATTAGGGCTGACCAGCTGGGGCATATATGGAGAAGGGTAAGACCAGATTTTATATCTGATTCAGGCACGCAATAATACAGCCTTAGTTTCATTCTTATCCACATCCGGAAATTTTTTTGACTGAGGTCTTAACAGTCCTTAAGATTACTGGTTTGGCATTTTTATGCTTTTTCACAGATTTATCGCAAATCCGCTGAATTCCACATACAACATTTTTACGTCTTTGCAATTGCTTTTCTTTCCATTTCAAAGTGAAATAGACCAGTGCTCTACTTCCTTATGTTTTCCCTACATTCTGTGTGTGTATCCGATTGCGAGAAAAGAATTGCTTAAAGCTCTGTAAATGTATGTAATGTTAAAAGCAATTGCAAATTGCGAATTGTTGTTTTCCACGATCAAAATAGGAATGATGGAATTTCACATTGCGAGCTTACTTTGCAAAAAAACAAAATAAAACAAAATGAATAATGCACAATTTTAGCCTTGTGGTTTACAGTTTACTGTTATTTCAAGCCAATGTTTTTTTTATCATTTCCATGAATTACTTGAAATTATAGTAGAATAAAACTATTACTGCAGTTTTTATTGCCAAATGAATAAATTATATTGAGCCGTTAAGGAGTTTGTTTTAAATATATTTAGAATAAATTTACTTCTCAAATATTTAGAATTTTAAAAATAAAGGATACAATTGTTTAAAATTGCATCCAGATTGAGAAAGCTGGATATTGATTTCAGAGTAATACATTCAAGTGTAACAATTCAAGACAAGTGTGCATTTTGTTTCATTGAAATAAAACATAACAGACTCCACTTTGTTGAATAGCTTTATGTAGTCAAGAGTTTATAGCACCCATGAGTGTCATACAATCCTTCATTATATACCCAGGACAAACGGATCTAGGTACTTGAAATCTTACGAATAAAGAGCTTGTGACGGCTAGTTTTATCTGGTAAGCTTAAGCCATTGGACAAAGAACAATGAGAATGAAAGCATTTTATTGATTAAAAGTAAGTTACCTAAATATCACATAATTAAATTCCAATAGGCTTTTCTCGTATAGTGAAGTTATTAAATTACGTATACAAAAAATTGTTTTAGCTCCTTATTACATAATAAAAAGTAACTATTTAACCAAAATCTAATCTAATTTTCCTTTAAAGTTTCACAAATACAAAATATGTTTGAAGATGTAAGAGTTAATAACTTTACAGCATGTATAAATTATTTAATAGATAGACAACACCAAATTGATGATTCAGTAATCCGTCCTTAATGCACTGAAAACATCATCATTCATCTGCAATTTTAAATCTTCAGTCCCATGCAATAAAAATAAAACCAAAGGATCTTAAGAGGGGAGTTGGAAATTGCTGACTGTGATGGAGATGTGCAATAAAATGCATTTCTGTCTCAAAGAAAAGCCCCAGTGGTAAAGTTGTCCAATCATATTAAAAGCATTTTCGTTGCACCGGGCTAACACCTTTTATGACTTTTTCTATAGACTAGAATGGAGGGGGGATCGAAGAAAGTTAAAGCAAAACGTGAAGACACATCCGACTTTCCCAATCTTAATCTCCTTCCTCCCCTTTAATCTACCTCTAAAGATGCAATCATTTATATATATCTTTACTCAAGATCCTCTGCATATTCTAGGAGCACTTACTATCAAACTGCAAGGCAAACGACTGAATCCGAGTATTTTATATACTCTTGGTGTTCTTAAACTTACACGTGGTAGATTATCTTTCAGAGAAAGGGGTTCTAAAAAATCGTTAAAAACCTATTCGGCTAGGTTACCATGAACTATCTAGTTAATGACAGTCTGAAAAAATGTGCGCACTTAGACGAGGTTAAATTGAATGAGGGATAGGACAGAATGATGGAAAAAGGATGCTTCAAATTTTGAGCATTTTTATTTATACAGTGTTTCCATTTTTAGAAAACCGTTATCCTTGGGTTACAGATCAGAGTGCATTAGATTCACATTTCAGAATTATATCCACACTTTCTATACAATTTGAATTTGAATGATTGTAAGATGAAAATACAAAAATGTGTCAAATTATGTATAGGTATTTCAAGATCTTAAGCATTTTGTGCTGCAGGAGAGAAAGAGGAGAGAGAGCTAAGCAAAACATTGTCAATATTTTTGTATAAAATTTAGGTTAGCATGCCTGCATTGAGTGTGGTAGATACTTTCTCCTCTGACGTTGTAAAGATCTTCATTCTGCTATTTCAGTTGTCCTATTTTACATTTCTTTTTAAGAACCTGCTGAATTTCGATGAACCTTTAGCTCTCAAACTCTCAACATTTTGCACACAAGAGAATTCCAATTTTAGCTTTCAGAATGAAAGCATCATCATCATCTTTATGAAGTGTAAACGAGTATGCTAATGACTTACGACCAGGTGCATGAAATATGCATGGCTGACAGGAGTAGTAGGACGCATCACTAAAGTAACTTCATAAGATAACAACACAACACCATTGTTAAGGGAAAAGGTCTTCTCTGCAACTACTGTCACTAAATATTACTGGGTTCCTGGAAGCTGTGTTGACTTTTCATAAAATATATTCAGGCGTTGAATAAGATCAGAAAATGTCCTACATTTGAAAAAAGGTTAAGCACCACAGGATCGCTCGTTGAATTTATAATGTGGATGCTATTAAATATAAAATAGGTGTGTATCTGTTATAAAACAAAGAGGATAGTTATGCACGAGTGCTGACTACGGGAAGATTTCTAAAGTATCAGTATCTGACCCAAATTGCTATCGTCATGGTTTATGAAGTCCCGTATTGAATTAAAATCTTGATGCCTTTGGCCCATTACTATGAACGAGTTATTATAACTTTCTTGTTAGTTGTGCATAATTGAAATATGTAATACCCTCGATACACGTAAAAGCACTATCAACTTCTTTGCAGCAGTATTATAAAGCCCCAAGAAAAGTATACTATCCCAGAGGTAGTGGAAACAATGTATAAAATTGACGAGTTTAAGGTATTTTCTGTTAAATTTGTTATGGCTAATTCTTAGTAGTTAAATACTTTGGATACAATGACTATACGAGTTGTGTACACTCAACATTATTTTAATTATACTCGAGCACACTACAACACATTCAACATTGACTGGTCTATGCATAATCGCATTCCTAAAGAGGAATTAATGTCTGACCTAGAAACACTTACCTAAATGGCTAATTTGTACTTGCGTCATTACATAAATTATGCAAGTTCTCTTCCATTGTTTTCTTCGCCTCTAATTATCCTTAATTAATCCTAGTATCCAAAATATATGTACATTTAATACGCAGTACGTGCACTAATAGTACAGTAATTAGCAAAAATACCCCGAAGTCCGTGAAGAATTTGGAAATTAGGGAATCAAAATAAATGTAGGGTAGAGAGACAGTGATATATAATCAGAATAAAGGAAGTTTCATCAGGTGAAAAATGCCGGTTGTTTACGGGCCAGAGAATACAGCCTAAATAGTATTAGCGTTATACACTAACAATAAATACTTCTTCTCTGAGTTTGAGACGGATGTTTTACGAGAATGGCAGCTGGAGGAGACATTCCGCATTTGCAACAGTTAATTGGCAATTAGCCCTGAGCAATTCTAGGTTCAATTCTAGCAGACTGCTGCTGCGGCAGGAAACAAGAGCCGGAGAAGATGGCCTTAATATGTATTATTTGCTCCGACTTGGACGAATCCTTGCTATATATTGCAAGTACAGCTACAGAATAAAAGTAAAAGAAAATGTATATCACCGCTTACAAAGCATTTATCTATATAGGGTCACATTAGACACTGGGGTACCGAAAATTCCTCAAAGGAAATTCAAGAAAAATGCCGTGCAAAGGTTTAGGGATTTAGGCATATGGTAAGAGAAAGAAGATGATACAAACAAAGGCTACTGAAAGTGAATAAGAGGGTTGTCCGGTCTGCTGGATTTCGTGACAAACTAATTAGAATGAAGAGAGGAAATTATTTCCGGTTGAGAACGAAGAGAGAAAGTCTTTATAGTTCCTCAATATGCTGGCGTTCTTCTGTGGTTCCGAAAAAAAAATTCTTTTATGTACTGTACACGAGAAAACAACTTACGTATTCACCCTTAAACTGAACTTGAAAGGCTACAGTATTGTCTGTGTACAACAGGGGTTAAGATGAAAGGATGATTTTAAAATGCAGTTAATAGCATTATTTAGATGGTCCTTATGGCCTGCTAAGTGTGAAGAGGGAGTGGTGTGAATTGTGTGAGAATAATATATATAGTGGGTTTTCATAATGCACGTGTGACCCATGGAAAGCGACACAGTTGGCACCTTGTTCCTTCCTGTACTCTCTGGATAATGCAAAGTAGTTTGGGACTCATAAGAATCCAATTTCTTCGGGAGACGTCTTTGCCTTAACTGCTCACATTATTCTCTGTCGAGTGTCGACTACCCGGCTCTGTAATACATGAAAGAATTTCTCTCCTTTGTAAGCCCATCGTCTCGATTCTTCTTTCTGTCTTGTGTGTCTGCATCGATTTCGATATTGGCTTTTTTTGTTGTGACTGACTCACATTTACAAAAGAAATCCATAGATCTACAGTTCTACAAACACTATAAACCATATTCACCATTTTATATTATTCTCTTGGGTTGTTCTAATACTATTATATTGTACAATGTAGATATTGGTAGTTTTAGTGTCTTTTAAAGAGACAGTTTACTCCTATTCTGATTCATAGTTTTTATACGAATATTCACAAAGAGTTTCAAATATCAAGAAGTAGGATTAAATACCTTGTCGATGGTATTATTCGTTTTTTTTGCCCGTTTCTCACTTGCACGCTTTATGCCTTTTTTCTTTGCCTGAGTTGACTTTGGCTCTACGAAGATAAATAGAATAGGAGGTGTAGCTTAGAACGAGTATCCTTGCCTTCCCACGACTACTGCTATAAGTATTAGAACCCTTTTATTTTATTTTCGGATCTTTGATTTATTTCCTTACAGTTTCCCTTCCCTTGTTTTCCACGTACATAGCTCTACACATAATAACTATATAGAAGTATTAGACGTTCATACCGAGGAAAGAGTATCATACTTAGTACTGGCAGTAGGAGCTGCAAATGTACTTAGACTACATCCATTACGCTCAAAACATACGAAGGAAAAATACTCAAGTGTTATTGCTGGTACTTTCTTGGCATCCTAAATCCTTCGATAAGATGTCCCCTCGTCCGCGTACCTCTCTATATCGCATCGTTATAAATGTGCACACGTACCTATGCTATTAGTAAAGTTTCAATATAAGTATCAATATTATAGAGAGTAGCTTCTGCACTAAAAAAAGTAAATCGAAATCTGATCTATACGAAGTATATGTACAAGAGTGTGTAACTACACAAGTTACAACTGAGCATATACATATTCTGCTGTTGGGCGTTCTGCAAGATGAACTTTTTGTGCCATTTCCATGATATATTCTTGCCGATAGAGTAATAATCGAAGCTAAAAGGTTCCGAATTTCATGGTTTATGGCCCACACCTTCATCTGTAATCTTTCATTAATGCTCTTAGTTCTTCCGGAAAATGTTTATGGCCAAACCATTAAGAGTATTTTTATTACCGCATAATTCTAACTACCTCGCTCGCCATCAGTCTATAAGCCTAATCCTGGTCTCAAACAGATTACAGATATGATGTGGTGCTTTTATGTTTTGATGGCTGGATGGAAACTTGGAGGAAATAATAATAATTTCAACAGTTTTATTTTCTTTCCGTTTCGAGGAAAGTATCACTAACTCAAAGCCGTAACTTGTAGAAAATACTTTTTCATATACTATTCTAAATACATACTCACATTTTCCTTTGAGATGTTTGCGAATTATTTTTTTTAAAGATGAAAGTCAAAATTGTTGCTTAATTGCTGTACTGTCCCCAGTAATATATTGATAGAGAGAAGAAATGTCGGAACTTTCTCTCTTGAAAAATAATGATTCTCAGTCCACAAGCTACTAATTTAATCAACAGAGTCAACAAGGAAAATAAAACAAAGTTGACAGCACGCACTTGTCATTTAGTGAAGTGGGTGAAGAGGACAGTAAATTTCGTTAAATTTGAAGTGACAGATGGTCCCGATTCTCAATGCACAAGACTATCCTACATATCTTCTGTACAGTCTATAATAAAGATTACATTGGAATCAATTTTTTGCTAGTAAAGTCCTAAAAGTTGTTGGTTTATCTTTGTATGTTGCAAAATAGCAAATGGCCTACAGGGCACGGCATAGAACAAAGTTACACTCCAAGCCATAAGCTCTACTGTTAAATTGGACTTTTGTAGTTGCTACCAACCGATATAGTATAGAGCACTTGAAAGAATGACTCCAGTACTGCTTTGTATATAAATACACGAGATTCTGCATCTGCAATGGGAAAAGCAGTTGTGCCAGTAACTAACAGACTTTTGGAAAAGGGACAACATTGAACATAATACATGCAGTAGAAATATTGTCGTGTGTCACACCAGCAGTCTGAAATATTCTCCTGGCAGCTGTGAACACGAGATGATATGTTGAGGGTGTAATTAATGCTTATTGCCAAACTCTGCCATTTCCTTTTCTCATGCGATTTTATGTACTACTTGATTTCAATACGTTGAGTAAATGTAAAAGGGAAGGAATAACATGCTTAAATAAATTACTTTCAGTCTTGCAACTGCAATTTGTAAACCATTTTAGACCATTTTTGAATCTCTATTCTCCATTTATTATTAAATGTTTGATAGAGATACGAGATTAGATAGATACGACTCAAGGTTTAATTTTGCCGAATAATCGATTTAATGGGCGACTAAAATTAGCATATAATATACATATTTGGCCTTGAGCAAAACATTTCGCTGGGGTATCAAAACATATGAATCATTAAGAATGCAGCTCCAATTAGTAAGGAAAACAAAATGCATAACTGTAAATGATATAATGAAATTCAAACTTTAGCATCATCAGACAGGCATTATAATGTACATAGACAGATCTCTTGAATTTTGCCAGATCCTAACTAGACCAATCTGATTCATCAAGGGAGTCGTTAGTCATGCATTGTGATATACAATTGTTATTTTACTTCGTGTTATTTAACCGTTGATATATTCATAAAGATATTGTCTGTATGTACTTCTTCTTATAGTTTATAATAATAACAGTTCTAACTGCCGTTATGTGTATAATTTGAAACGTGTATGGGGATCGGAGAGAAAGTGAAAATGGAAGTTGGTTAATTTCACATGAAAGCATATGTAGGTCTTTTGGGATGTTTTATGACTAACCTACACTACTCTAGTGGTCTAGTCCAATTTATCTTGAACACGAAATTATTTTATATTGAGGATGTGGACACGTACACAGAGTAGTTGTTACCTAGTTAGAAGGGGAAAGCTTTGAGTGCTTTCACCATCCTCTTGATGCTATTATACACTTAGGCACTTGTCTTGTCTCAGTTGTCTCTCATATTTCATGAGTCTTGATCCTCTTCTCAGACAGAATCCCAATGGGGATAATTTAATTGAAGAGCGCGTTCAAGGAAAGAACTAAAGCCAAGGTTAATGGTACTTTGTACGTATTGTAATATAATTTCATTTTTCTCGCTATATATGCTTATTTCTATTTAATATGGTTATCATCCGCTTGTCTACTGTCTCAAGATGAGATTATTTGCGAAAAACATGTTTTCGCAAAATATTTTATTACATTCATACTCGTACTTTATCACCTTCTCTGTCCGACTTGAACTCTTTCAAAGTTTTTTTTATTTTACTTTATGACCTGCTGATCTATTGCTCCAAATTCCATCGTGCTTTATGGCTCTATCAATTTCTTGTTTGATAAATATTTATGAGAAATGATGAAATACATAGATGTGCATAAATATTTGTATATTCAGTTTCATAAAGATAGAGTCATATTAGAAAGTGAAAGTCTGCTGTCAAAAAATTGATACATGGGTATCAGTTTTGCACTGCAGTGCAGAAAAATAAAAGCAAAGGTAGAAGATGTAGCAGGTTAGGTTGTAGGCTGAATAGAGTCAACGTGCTGTTGAAGTGTGTATAGATTTTGCATGTGAATATCTATGAATGAATGTGCTTGTATATATTTGAGACTTTGATGATTTATTGCGTGAGGCTATAAAAGGTATTCGTTCCCATTGAGTTTCTCCATATGCGTATAAAGGCATTGCCACATTTCGTTTTTCCGGTACAACAAAGCCAATATCTTTTCGTGAAAGAGTGACAATGAGACCCTTGAGACCGATCGAAATTGTGGCTGGCACCTGCTTAAAAACCAACACTACCAGCCTGTGTTTTCAATCGATATTTCCCTACAGATTTGTCCTTTGCTGATTTCACCTCCTCACTTCCAACTTCCAAACTGTTTTCGCAATCCCATTGTATCCCTATTGTCCCATGTTTACTTCTCAACTATATTTTTCATGTATTCCTCGAAACCTCGGGTTTCTTTTCACTCTTTCCTGCCTTTGGAAATCAACATTCAGGAAAGATTCTCAGAATCTGATATCGATATAAAACAGAACATAATAGACGTCGTCAAATACTCAACAGAATTTGCATGCCATGATATGTCCCAGTTGTATGTACAAATATTGATAGAGACCTGGGTATTTTTCATAGTTTTCATTCCTAAGCTTCCAACTTATTTGGAGTTGTTTTATTATGTCTGGATTCTTCCACTCTTTCATTTTTACTGGGAAAAAAGTCACTAAATATAGGGACAAAAGTCATAAAAAAGTTGATTATAGATTTAACAAAAGATTGCTGTACTGCTTCTTCGTCCTGACTGTGTTAACCCTAAGTTGCCAGTTCCGTGTTCTTCCAATTTATATGGAAAATGGAAATTGAACAAACAAGGAAATGACAAATCTTAAACATAAGCAAACACACCTGCTGCTTCTGTAACTTTTCTCATGGCTTCTACGTCTTTTCTAGTCGTGTCTTAAAATTGACTGCGAGACGTTCATAAGTACCAACTGTTTTTATACCATCTGCTTTTTACACTCAATTGAAAGAATAAATTCAATTCTGTGTATGTTAAACAGGAAAACTGAATTGGCATTTAGAGTAGGTGAATTAAAACTCTACCTGTTAGCAGATTTATTTAATTAATTCATGTTTGCGCCCATTGACAGACTGTCTAGACTATTGTTTCAAAAATTAACATCCCAAGTAGAAATAAACTTATTTTTGTTTAATATGCAGTCTACATTTTAATGTGTCTAATGAAAGATTATAGCAGAATCTGTAAATGACAAAAAAATAAAAGCTGCTTTTCGTGTCAGAACTGCTAGACTCTACAATATACAAAAATAGATACATTGATTTCTAGCATGTGTTCAATTGTGTTCTACAAAACCGTATTTGGATAGGGATTAGAAAAAATGGCATGCAAAGGACATCGCACAAAGTATGCAATTTGGGTTACGACAGATTTTTCCAATTTTTTTATATGTTGTACACATTAATATTATGATCATTTTTTAGTAT